>CAJQZN010018205.1:0-10013 GCA_907164685.1 Colias eurytheme | reverse complement strand
CAATAAAATTAGGCTGTCGCAAAAGAAGGGTCAAAAAAATACTGTGGCTCGGTACAACCCTAAAGTTTTCGTTTGATGACGCAATCACGCGGCGTGCGCGGGAAACTCGCTTCTCGGTGCGTGTTCGTAGAGTACATTTCTTACTGCAGCCGAGTTGCGGCGCATTTTGTAGGTAAATATAGCGTAGGTATTTTAGCTTTTGTATGGGAGTGATGTATCTGTTACGAAGTAACTATTCTCTAATCTGTGGTATGGATAACATAATATCTAAATAATGATCAAATGTATTATTAACCCTTAATTACTCGCGTCCATTTAGTTACACTTACGCTCGCGTGGGGTATATTTAACCCCAATTTTTAAGGTACAATAAAACATATTTTTAATGACATACTTTTATTTTTATTATAAAAATTAGAAAGAGACAACATTGTTCTAAATTATAATACTATTTTTAATCAATATAAATATAATAAACTTTTAAAGATGAAACTTTAAATTTAGGACCTTTTTATTCAATACATTTATCACATATCATAGTGGAATGGTCGTGACAAACTTGCTGGTGGAATTTGGCACACATAAATCCTATTTTTTTATCCTTTGACCTTGGACAGATATGACACCTTTTATAAGTTGTCGATGGACCACCTCTGGAAGTGGGGCTAGGATCCTGAACTTGAGCATTTTTTTAGCCGTTTTTGTATGGCCCTAGGCAGTGTGGTAAATATAACCATAGGTGATATTTTTGTTCATCTGCCGACGTTATAGTTAGCACACATTTGGTTGAGTTGTGGACACTCTGGATCACGTCCTCGTCTACCTCATCTTCATCGGAACTATCTATGATGCTTTCTTCGTCGTCTTCCAAACGCTCAACAATCTGGTAGTCAGAAAGACGCTTACTTGCCATTTTAGGCGTTCTAACCTAAAACAAATAACATAAAACAAAGATATGTAAAAAAACGAACCATTTAGTATATTAACTGCACATTATAAAATAAAAATACACATACTCACTCGTCCAAAAAAGTTGCACGAATACTCGCGTGGGGCAATATATACCCCAGACGCGATCTCCTGGCACAACCACACGACATGGAGCGGCGCTCGCGAGTGATTCACGGCAGGGGAAGGTATTTAGGCAGCTACTAAGAAAGGCACGCAGGTAGCTTTAAAAATGGCGGAGAAACGACGCTTCAAATACGCCGTGGGGTCAGATATACCCCACGCGAGTAATTAAGGGTTAAATTGGTTTACATATTTTAATACTGTAATAGACGTATTAATTATGGCTATTTGAACTATATAAATACCACATTGAAACCACAAACCTATATGATATTATTTTATATGATTAGACCTGTATTGTACTGTTTAAGCGAAATTGCAATCGTTCAAAATTGTTGCGTATTGATTTTTATCACATACCTACTACTTTTTATTATTTAATTATCGTACACGTTGCATCATTATTATTTGTCACTAGCTGCGCCCTGCGGTTTTACCCGCAGTACTCCGCTCTTGTTGGTCTTAGTGTGATTATATTATATAGCCTTCCTCGATACATGGGCTAACTCCGAAATAATTTTTCAAATCGGATCAGTAGTTCTTGAGATTAGCGCGTTCAAACGAACAAACAAACAATCTCTTCAGCTTTATAATATTAGTATAGATTATAGTATAGATTTCGTTCGATTCATAAAGAGCAAATACCTACAATATACATTTCTAAAACTATCACAAAGTAACTATCTTCAAATTCAGAAGCAAATTAATTTATATTAATTTTAGGTATTAAAATTTTAAAAGTAGGTACTGCAACACAAATATGTTTTTTTATATTATTTATTTTTTCACCTGGATATCCTCACAAATACTTTTATCTGTTTATTTTATAAACGATACATAAAACCTTTACGCTCTAATGTCAACAAGCTAAACACCAAGATTCCGGGAATCACTACATAGTTTAAAACAAAGTCGATTTCCCTGTCCCTATGTCCCTATGTCCCTTTGTACGCTTAAATCTTTGAAACTACGCAACGGATTTTGATGCGGTTTTTTTTAATAGATAGAGTGTTTCAAGAGGAAGGTTTATATGTATAATAACATCCATTAAATAGTGGAGAAGTACTGTTATTTTTGAGGTTTCTAATGTGATGTCGTAAAAAATTACATTTTTTCCGCTTATATTGCAAACGCAGGCTGAACCCTACGAGTTTTATCAAAATAATGTACTAAGTATTATACACATTGAAAAGGTCTACAGAAAAGTCCGCGATGGTATATGTCTATCTCTTATGGATAACCCACAATAACTTTTTTTTGTCATTTACTTTTTACGACAAATAATGGCTAATTTTCGATGCGATTTTAACCAATACAGCATTAATCCTTAACCAATTAAATACCTTCAATACGTTGTTCATTTAATATAGATCTATATGGTTCTTTACACCGTATGGTTTAAGTGAATATTTTCGAAGATATTACAGATTTAAAAATTGCGGGACGTAGCGTTTGCGGCGGTACCGGCCGGCCGCCCGGCTACCTATATATTTTATACCCTTGCGAAGCCGGATCGGGCCGCTATGATTTTATAGGTATACAACGTTCACAATTTTTCTATAGTGTATTTAGTATCAGCATTGCATCCGTGCGAAGCCGGGGCGGGTCGCTAGTTATTAATAAATCCTTCTTTAGAATTCAGTAATAACAAACATAATCTTTATGAATAACCTTTATAATAATGTGTGAACCTTTTTAAATAAATAAATATTTCAGGACAATTTTCACACACGGCACGATCTGATCCCATACTAAGCTTTCGCTTGTGTTATGGAAACCAGATGGCTGATAAACATACATATTATATAATTTTAAATAAATACTTATATAGATAATTAACACCCAGACACAGAGCAAACATCTATGTTCATCATACAAATATTTGCCCCGGGTGGGAATCGAACCCACGACCTCTGGCTTTGAAGGCAGGGCCACTACCAACCAAGCCAACCGCGATCAGTCGAATGGTTCCAGTCACAGGTTCCAGTAGTTTTTGAGTCAAATCGTAACGAGCAAAAATCTTTCCACTCTATAATATTCGTATAGTAAGTATATCACAATAGATGAAAATTCTTATCAAAAATGTTATAAAAAAAGTTTGGTAACTTTTATCCAAAAAATAAACTGTAACATTTTTAAGTCCAGTCTATTTCGACGGGCACATAATTGTAAAAGGTTTAAAAACTACACAGTTTCGAAAAAAGAGTTAATTGAGAGTCAAAATTAACTTTGACGCATCTTTCTGCTTCTGACACTGTAAAAAATATAGAAGCGATATTTAGATTTTTTTTATTTTCAATTAATATCTCTCATTTACACGATGCATATTTTTGTGAAAATTTTAAAGGCCTTTGTTCGTTGACAATTTTATTCAATTGATATGAATCATAAATAATTTATTTGGCCGTTTTTTATATGCGTTTAAACAATAGATAAATATTTGTTTAGTACTTGCAAAAGCTTTATTCGTTTTGAAAACATCTGAATAGGAATGCTATTTATCACAAATTATAATAAAAGACGAACTTAATAATTGACGGATATAATAAATTGACGGACCTCCTTGGTCCTATCATGTTATTTATAATATTCATCAACAAAGACTGAAATTTTCATGACCAAACAACAAAGTCCAAAGTCCATACTGTGACGTCAGCTGACCAACTCTTGATCTACATCTGTAATCAGTAAAAGGTACAAATTGATTACTATCTATTGAAATGTCTCATACGATTCTATCAAATAGAAGAGCTTATAAAGCGTAGATAACCGCAAAATCAAATGACGCCGCCTTTAGTGAAAGATTCCCTCGTTTTGATAATGAAATGTCGAACTCACACACACTTGCCGCCGCGTCATAGATTAAAATACAGATGTGACATGGAAATATGTAACAACGTAAGTTTCATTGTTTGTCGTTTTCGTTTTTGCCTCAGACTTCTTCTGTGTCTTGACTGACCGACTCCACGGGGGATCGAACCCAGGACCAGTCGATTTTATGCGCACGCGTGAATCACAGCAGAATCTAAAAGTACTCCTAAATATCAAAACTAAATACGATTATCGTCTATTATTAAAATTTATATCAATTTTATATGCAATTTTCAAAATAAAGATGTAACCCAAGTTTTAGCTCTAACACACACAGCCAAACATAAATACACACATAAGATTAGTACACCTAGCGACATTATTTCACTCTTCTCACATCTCCCGCTATCTAATCTTTGGCCACACTTTATTGGAACAGCGTACCCCTTAGATTTATTCTCTGCGCATAAATTGACGAGACAAATTTCCATTGCGACTGATTTACCGCCATTTGCGTTTCGTTACATGTTATGTAATCATATGGATAGGTGGAGTAATGAGATTTGTTTGATCTATATATTCTATTATATTATTTTCTATTCCATTATATTATTTTTCATGCTAGATATTTATAAACTAGTGTACTTTTACTATTTATGTCTATGTCTTTATTGTAGACACAATTTGATCACTATTTTTATTATATTACTAGCAGTCCGCCCCGGCTTCGCCCGTGGTTTACGTTTTATATACATAAGAACCATCCTCGTGCTTCAAGATATATTACAAAAAATAATTAACGAAATCAGTTCAGCCGTTCTCGAGTTATGCGCTTACCACATGTTGTGCGATTCATTTTCAATTTATAGATATGTTTATAAAATTAAGATGGTCTATAGGCCAATAGTCCTGGGATTTCAGAAATCTAACTGAGCATGTTCGTACAGTAAGTACGCATTGTATTACTAAATCGGAAAAAAAAGAGAATTTGATGGCTTACCACCCACTAGATTCAGTTAACTCATATTAGAATCTATGAAGAAACTTTTCAACCACACAAAAGAAGCCACTAGTAAAAAGTATTCAACAAAACTAAGATACTACCACAAGTACGTAGTCACTTCATTTACCAATCTTAGAAACGCAAACTTGCAAACTTAAGTAATCTCATTGACTTAGATAATAGTAATAAAATGTCGTATTATGTGGATATTTGCCCGCAGAGGGAAAAACACCGGAAAGTTTCGATAATATTCACAAATAAACACTCGGAATAACAAAAACATCTAAGTTTCTGGAATCTGGAGTGTTTTGTAACTGTAAAGTTATGTCACTAGAGGTTTTAGTCAGAGAGAAAGCTATGAGTCGCTAAAGAAAAGCTAAAATTAATTTCAACGTATACGTACTAACCTTTATAATATTTGAAGGCGTCGCATCTACCACATCACAGTGGCTTATTATGGTTAAAACCTCAATCATATGAGGCCTGTTGTCTTTGCACTCTGGACACAGATAAGAACTACCACGGGCCTGGACTAGTCATTGAGGTATTATTATAGAGAGGACACCACGAACAAAATCTGTGCACCAAGCGCGGCAGCGCGGGGCGGCTAGTGAGTCATACAATTTGCAATATTCTGCCTATTATTACTTATAAATTAAAACCAATCAATGTAACAAATAAATATTGTTTATCTTATTAAAAAAATATGAATAAACTTATCAATTAAAACCAATCAATGTGACAAAAAAAAATGGTTTGAGACGATTGACTCTAACTCGTGTTAGAAAAAGTGTAGTAGCGATGGCCTCTCTAGTACGTAGTACATAGTAACTCAATGGGACTAGTAATATATTATTGCGCGTAAAAAGTACAAATGAAATAAAAAGTGTATGCCGAACACACGTGACAGAAGTGAAACTTCTTTAGTAAGATTCAAAGATACCAAAATCGTCGCCTTACTCCATGACGTGACGGTATTTCCATGATGGGACTTTGAAATTTTATTCTCAACGCGCCTAAAGAAGATTCATTTAAAAAAATACAGGTAGGTAGTTTATGCGCTTCTCTATCTGGCTAAACGCGGTGAGACGAAAGATTAAGTACAAAGTTTCGTCCATTTGCGAAAAAAGTTATTTTCCCTTCAATAAATGTTTTTTAAATACTAATTTATTGGTGTCAATCTTAATGTTAGTGTCGTTGAATACCCATGATAATTGTAAAGTTTGTTTTTATCTGTGACAAAATAGTCACAAGGGATTGGTCAAAATATATTTTTGGATAGCGACATACGTAACTTTGTAAGTATGTTTATTTTAAGGTGGTTTATGTTAGGTAATTGGATATTATTTGTATTTTAAAGATTCAAATAACCTATAGATATTTTAGTTAGCGGCTAGTGGTATTTGTTGTAGTTTAAAGTACTTTTTACGTGCAACTAAAAACTAGTCAGAATCCGTCAAAATTGTGAAAACAGTACAGCCCCCCTAGTCAAGTGGCTTTCTGTTAGCGTAGCGTTCAATAGAATAGACTACGAATGTATGAGATTGACGTAAGCTGTAGATAAACTTATCTACAGCCTACGTCAATCTCATACATTCGTAGTCTATTCTATATAAAACATCTTTAAAAAAATGAAACCAAATAAAACTCTATCAAGCTATTCTACGAGTAGGTATATAGTTTAGCCTCAAAACACATAATCATCTTTCTACCGATGTCGGGTAAAAAGGAACTCCCACGAATTACACAACCCATGTTATGATCTGAAAAGCTAGTAATATAATCTTGGGATCAAATAGAAATGAAACTTAAGCAATAATCAAACATCCCCAATTCGTTTGGCAAATATTGTTTGTTTGCGAATAGTTAATAGCCTAGACGCAAACAATAAAATGGTTTTATGTAAATATGCTGTAATAAATTGGACTGTGGTATGAATGGTTAAATATATTTATGCGTAATTTGAAAATGAATTGTTTATATTGGGCTTTTTTCAAAGTGAGGATATAGGTTAAATTTATTTTTTATGTAATAAGAGAAACAATTGAATGTGACCAATGCGATTTCTGGTACAGTTACCAAACTAAGAATAATGTTATTTAATTAAATTGATTTATTGATAGTTTTAGATAATGTCTGCAGCCTTATAATTTGCGAAAAGATTGTGTGAATTATCTTTACGGCTCTCGATGGACGCCTTCATTTATATTGACAAAGAACATTTAAGAAATATTAAATTCTAAAACGCGTTTAAATATTTGAATGTTTTATTTACTGTTTAATTCCTTTTTTAATGAAATGAACACCGATAAATCTAAATGAAAATATTATAAGGCATCTCCTAAAATTTTTAGGGTTCCTAAAATGACATGACACACTCTTTGCATCTTTTAATTGTCATTTTAATACCATCTAAAAGTATCATATAATAAAGGTACGCTTCTAATGCAGTAATTGGAACACACGAGTTCCATTAGAAAAATGGAAATTCGGTCGAGTGTGGGCGGAGGTGTGCACGCGTTAGCTAGTTTTGAGACTTTATTTTTAACCCCTAGGCTATATATGTGGATTTTATTTATAGCCTCTTAAGTATATTTTTAACTCCTAGACTATATAAAGACGTGGGTTTTATTTTTAGCCTCTTGAGCTATAATTTTCATTTCTATATTCCTTCCTATGAATACGCGGATTTTTAACCTGCTAAGCTATAATATACAAATAATACCCGAGGTTTTGTATTCAAACTCAAACTCAAATTTATTATTTTTAAATTATATTTCTTTGTCTGTGTGAAGTTAAGAAACTGATGTGAGAACTACTTTTGAAAATTATTGTCATATACTCGAGTTGAATTACTTTTATAATTGAAACATAGGCTCATATTTTATTTATTTTTTAATTTTAAGCATCGCATTATTATTACAGACAAAATATACTAAAATGTATTGATCAACAGCGGGCTATGATAACAGCTGATTAAGTTAACACTCAAAATAACCGTTTTCTCATGTACGTGTATATTTTTGACACTATCTTCTATCATATTTAAATACTTTTTGACACGTAATTCATATTCACATTTTTCCACATGTTATTTTTATTTCCTATATTCTATTATTATATCCCATATTTCCAAAAGGCTGGTTGTCAAGCGCCTCAGAAAGTAATATTCGATAAAACAATTTGTCGCGGGCCCGTTAAACACATCTGTGTCGTGAGAAGGCGTGATTTCTCCTTTATTTGCTATTTCCTTTGTTTGCTGTTAGAATTTTGTAATCTAAATATCTTCGCCTTGTGCCCAAAGTTAGCAATTCACAAGTAACATTTGATAATAATTGAAACATAGGCTCATATCCTTTTCCTATAATTTCTTCCAGTCTTTATTTATGTCTTATATGTTTTTTTTATATATTTCAGGTTTATTAATAAAATATGGATATTATCAACCTGCAACACCTTTATTAAGACATTAACCAATGCAAATGTTCATGGGCGGTGCAGGTCGCTTACCAACTCGTTAACCCGCTAAGTATAATATCATGAAACATTTTACCATCGCCCACGTCTTAGAACTTTTTTAACCGACTTCAAAAAAAAGGAGGAGGTTATCAATTCACCGACATTAAACCTATTTAATAAATAGCACATCTAAATTATACGCAGTAATTAATAATATCAAATATTTGTTATTTTTTACTTTTCCGTTTTTGAAGTCGGTTTTTTTAACGTAGTTATTTTTATTCTTCTTTATATTATTTTACGAGCTTGCGGCTTCGCCCGCATTGTCTAAAACCTAATAAATTAATTTCCTCGAGAATCTGTATCTGTAGTATTGTAGTTTTAAGGATTTAAACATACATAGGCATGTAGGGACAGAGAAAGTGACTTTGTTTTATGATTTATTTAACTACTTATTGTATCACACTATTAATTAACATTGCAGTATATGCACTATAATATTTATGGGATGAAAAGTAATTTAGTGCGAGAGTCACTCAATACACATTGCACACTTTATTTTTCAGTGTTCGGATACTCAATAGAGTCAACGTTGTCATTTACACAAACAAATGTCCATGGGTCTCCCCTGCAGAGTTCATGAAATGCGTCATTAATCGTTCGGCTGAATACTCTGCTACTTGAATCACTCAAGAGCTTTAACTGTTGACAAGGGTTCGTTTAACTTCGACGATTAAGTTCTTTTTTCACTTTTGGGGTTTTGTTTGACTTCAAATTGGATTTGCGATGTTGCTGATGGAATTACGACGCACAATTAATGTGGATTTTTTTGTAATTTTATGTTTCGATGAGAACGGTTATTAGTTTGTATTTTTAGATCAAGCTGGTCAATAACATGAATGTATTAGTTTATTTATAGTTAAAGATGATGTATTAATTGCATTCTATGATATTGTTCTTCATTTTCATTTGACATTTATACCTATAAATATGAACCAACCTGTCCATCACCATGTTTTTTAACAGCTCAAAACTTTGGAATATCCAATATGAAAATGAATGTTATATTTTGTCATAATTTCCATGGGAGTTCACGGTTTTTCAAATTGACTTCAGAATATAGTTTCCCCGTCACTTTTATTGCAGTCAGGGGCAAAAGTTAAATTACTTTCCAAGCCTACGGGTGAAAATTTAAACAGTATCATGGATACGTTATCCAGAGGCATAATTCGAAAGAAAAATATACTTTGACAAACGCAATTTAACTTGTTAAGAGAGAGAAATGTTTTTTTGTATAGTACGTATATTTATTTATTTTTTTATGTACGAAATATTTAATTTAAAAGATCTCAATATAGTCCTATAAATATAAAACACGATAGAGTATTTTTTTATAATTTAGTTCCTTAGTATTACTTTTACTTAAAATATATTAAGATAAGTGATTATATCTTATATATATAAAAATGAATCGCAAAATGTGTTGGTAAGCGCATAACTCGAGAACGGCTGAACCGATTTCGATAATTCTTTTTTTATTATATTCCTTGAAGTACGAGGATGGTTCTTATGTAGAGAAAACGTAAACATGTACCACGGGCGAAGCCGGGGCGGACCGCTAGTTACTCAATATTAATAGAAAAAGCGTGACCACTTATTATGAAATTTG
>CAJQZN010018172.1:0-11090 GCA_907164685.1 Colias eurytheme | reverse complement strand
TAAATGCTATTTTGTTACAACAGATACAACAGAACTTATTTCTAACAGTTATGTCGGTATTTAGCGAAGCGGACGTTAGATGATTTTCCTTTAATCTTTGGGCTATTTATAAAAATGAGTTTTGACAAAACGACAGTTTTCGGATAACTATTGGTTACCGGAAATACCATTATAGTTTTGCTACTCTTGGTTATTGAAAAAACTTATTTTAGAGATGAAGATTCCTTTCCCTTGAATAATTCCTCGTTTTCTTTCATCGCGCTGATTTCCTTCTATATTTTATTAGTCTTTTCATATTATAATAGCTAAAGGCTGTCTGAGAAATCTTGTAGTTAAGTAAGTAGGTACCTAGCTGTATGTTAAAATCGCAAGTTTTCGCAATCGCAATTTCTATGACTAAAAAATGCTGAGAGTACCTACCTACGTACCTACCTATTTCTTAACTTGAGAATTTAAATTTAAATTGTTTAAGGGTTTACATACCTATCAATTATTATACAGTGAACAGAAACAGTCGTGTTATGAATACCTAGCTGATAACCAAACAAGCAAGCGCTATAAATATGTACCTATAACGAGGATTACTCACTACGCGACGTTGACTGCCTCCAAGTCTTCAGGAAAAGTCTGTTTTAAGGAATTATTTATAAATGTTGGTACATTACTTATTGTTACTGAACAAAAATAATAAAATTTTGTAAATGCGTAAAAATTTAAGTGCTTTTGAATTGCAACGAAAATATTAGGATTTAGGATGTACCTATTCTAAACAAGAAGAATTTAGAATTTTTATTTAATTATATGGGTTGGCTTTAGTTAACTGCCGCACGAATTTGTTGGAAATATTTATATTTTTAGTTAGCTATGTAATGTAAGATTGTAATTCCAAAATATTATCGTTAGGAAACTTGTAGTTTTTTAGTTATTAATTTTTAAAGTTAATAATTTTTTGTGCGAAAAAAGTGCATTTATCCGTTTTGTTGTGCAAAAAAAGTGGACCAAGACGTTCCATTTCACTGTACTGTGACTACGCTGCGGCCGGCGAGTGCCAAAAGCGACTTTAGGGCGATTCCTACTCAAAAAAAAAAATCTACGTAGGTAGGTTAAAAAACTATTAAACTTTTATTTCTAATATCCAAATAGGTAGCGAGGAGCGAAGCGACGAGCGTGTTAGGTTAACTCTTGAACTGCCGCACGAGCCGAGCGAGCGAAGCGAGCGTGCCGCGGCAGCGGCCGGCGAGTGCCAGAAGTGACTTTAGGGCGATTCCCACTCAAACAAAAAAGACGTGTGGCACTCGGGGACTGCCGCGGCAAAGCTATTACATAGCATGCCTTCAAGCCATACCTCCGTGCCCGTCGGAGTGGGGAGCGTGAGGTTTTTCGTTACGCAATTTCTGGATTCGGTCCCCGCGCTCAAGACCCGCGATAGAAGCTATGCAATAGCTTAAAAAAAATCTACGTAGGTTTAAAAACTATTAAACTTTTACTTTTAGTATTCAAATAGGTAGCGAGGAGCGAAGCGACGAGCGTATTAGGTTAACATTTTAACTGCCGCACGAGCCGAGCGAGCGAAGCGAGCGTGCCGCGGCAGCGGCTGGCGAGTGCTAGAAGCGACTTTAGGGCGATTCCCACTCAAATAAAAAAAACTACGTAGGTTTTCACAACTTGTTTGTATTTTATTTATGTATCGTAAAATTTTTGTTACACCACTTCCATACATTTTGAGGTTAGAATAGGAAAATTGATTTTTCTCCAAAACTATTGGTTTCCTAACTTTCCCCTTTTGGTGGGAAGGTCCCCCCCTCCTCCCCCCATACCCCCCCCACAAAAAACCTATAATACGTGCGGCAGTTCTCTAAAGAAACCCCCACATACTAACCTATTTTTTAAGCTTTTATAGGTGCAATCGTTCATAAAGTTTTTTGTATCTGTGTTTTTATTGTTCCAAATAAAGAATTTTGAATTTTTTTTTTTAAATCGGGGCAACCACACTCGTCATGGCTTACTAAAATTCATAAAACTTTCTTACTTGTTTAAAATAAAAGACGAATTAATAAAGACTAATAAAAATAATTTATGGTTTTAGAAAATGATATACTTCCCCCCTTTCCTCTAGGTACATCCGTTTGGTTAAGGAAATGGATTAAGACTTGTCAGACAAGTTCAAAAGAATATACAAGTAACGGAATCGCGGCCATGCTTTCTCATTAAAATATCAATTAAAGTTTCACTTTGTTTGTCGTAACATAAATAGTAGGTACTTACAGATTAAAAATTATTATGTTGTAACACAAGTATAATTCAATTCACAATAACTGCACTTTACGTTTGTATAGACACAAATAACGCACTATCCTGAAACACTGTTTTAACACGACTGCGAGTGCGGAGCGCGGACTGCGGGCTGATGACGAATGGCAACAGGCAAACTCCGTCGGTGTGGGGACGATTGTTCACAAGAAAAACGTTCTCACGTCTCATCCTGTTACGCTATAAACATCCTTATTATAAAGCAATTTAGGGTTATTATGCTGTGGGCAAATATTGAGATCTACAACATTTGTTTCGCTCTACATACACATTGTGCATGCCACGGCCATACACTAGGGTTGCCAGATCCAGGCTGATCATTTCCGGGACATTTCCGAACGGAATCAGAGTTTTGGTCTTTGGTCCACCGTCCAAGGCTAAACTAAGTAGGAGTTACCTAGAAGTATTGGATGATAAAAAAAATACTTTTTTAGACAAAATTTTTTTTAATTAGGTACTTTCTGAAACTGTCAAATACAAAAATTGTAATTCAACTTTTCTAAGTAACTTTTAAGGCCTAATTATGACAAATGAACCTGAAATACTTACTCTTTCAGTTATCTGTTATAGTAAAATTGGTAAAATCACATAATTATATAGAATACAAAATTACCTTAAATTTGCAAGCATCGTCACGGGCACAATTTGTACACAATGGCCATGTAAATTAGGCAGTGATCACATGTATCTCTTTTCTACACGATCGCACAACGTGTGGAATCACTGAAGTGTATCGTTGACGTTGACCATGATTGTGATTTGTGTGGAATGGGACTTATTAAAAAATAACTTTTTGAACTTGGAACAGTAAACTTTCTGTCTTGCAGTTATAGACTATCTCTCATAGATATTAGATATACCAAAATTAAATTAAATTTTAAATTTTTTAATAGTGAAAAAAATATAGAAAATTGAACCTCATTTATATTATTTGTGAAGTGTAAGTATTATTCTATTTAATTGCTTGCAAAATAATTGCACGTTCAGTGCGATTTTTCTATGATAGCTGAACATACACGAACAAACGTGAGTTTTGATGATGAGCGATTACCCAACTAAAAATATTGCAGTAATGATTAGGATATGTCGTGGCCATATCGTAGATTTGCTCATTTCATGAAATGATCAAAATTATTTGATCATATCGTAAAATAGTTACATTAATCATGTGATAAGATAGCGGCCGCTGGCAAAAATTTTATTATTCGTAGTTAAAAACTTCATAATTCGTTTAATTACATTTTAATTACAATATGAAGAAAGTCATAGCAAAGAATTTACGACGAAGAGGTTCGAGTACTATGGAAACTGTGGATATCTTAGATTGAAGATAAAATGCGTCTAAAATCCTATACATAACTATCAGGGCCGTAGCTACCGCCGTATCTGCCGTATCAATTATACGGGGCCCCCGCGCCAAGGGGGCCCCCAACGTGCGCTTTTGTGAGAAATTTTTACCCTTCCTTAGGGCCCCCAAACAAATTTTTATACGGGGCCCCGCCAAGGCACGCTACGCTTCTGATAACTATATTTATATATCCTACTATAATATTATAATTATTTCTTTTTTAAAAGCGATTCGCTTCTGGCACTCGCCGGCCGCTGCCGCGGCACGCTCACTTTGCTCGTTCGGCTCTTGCGTTGTTTATCAAAGTCTAACCTAACCTAACCTAACTGTTTTCTATTGCAAAAACCATTCGCTTCTGGCATTCGCCAGCCGCTGCCATGGCATTAACTTAAATGACAATGAACAAGTTCTTAAAATATTCTGAATTTTTTAAATATTTTATGGACTCTCTATATTTCTACGATCTGGCCAAATGTGGATGACCAAATCTTGAAATATTGACGTTTTAACGATCTGATCAAACTATGTTGGCCATTTCATGAAATGCGACCATTTCGTGAAATGATCAATCATTTCATGAAATGAGCAAATTTACGATATGGCCACGGCCCACGACAGATACAAACGAATTTGTTTGAATACGTGTAATTTGTATGGTATAATGATTAATGAGGTTGAAAGGTTTTCATAAAGGTTATATTATTATGGAATAGGTAGGTAGGTAGGTAGTTGATAAAAAATTAAAAAAGAATTATTCAATAATTAGTTAATAAGAAATAAGCACGAGGATAAGCATTATTTTTAGTCGTAAAAGTACTAAGATTTATTACTTTATGGTCCCACTACAGATGCCTTGGGAGGTCCGGGCTCTGATACGCACAAAGCTTATGAAAATGATAAGGACTTGAATTACAAAAACTTAATATGTGCGTTAACGAGTTTTATATGGCTTGATGGTTTTTAAATTTTTATCGAAATTCGTGTATGTTTTACTATGACTATGTTTACAGTTTTATGTGAATTAATGTTTAATTATACCTAGATGAACGAAGTTTTCTAGAAAATAATGTGGAATAGAAATATAGCCCTAACCTAGATATTAGCAAAGTAGGGCCTGTTGAAATTTGTTAGGTTTCAGAGGCCAGGTACTATAAATTAATATAAACGCATTTTCTGTCTGTTTTCTATTGCTGATTTGTTTATATACAGCATCGACCACACAAACCCGTGGTTGTGTGGTCGATGATATACAGTGTATCACGAACATATTTTGTCGTCTTGTCTTCTTTTTGTATTTCTTAACAGCCATGGGCGTAGCCACGGTGGGGCAGGGTGGGGCACTTGCCCCACCCTGGCTCTGACCTGGAAGGTACCTAACCAAATCTAAAAAACGTAATTATCTAGGTACTGACTACAAAACTTAATATCCGTTAAAAAATTCTCACTCGAAGGTTGTCAGGCGACACAAAAAAAATGCGATCCAAACAAAAAGCTTGCGCTTCTATTTTACATGATTTAAACCACTTTTGGTGCCAGAAAAAGTAGTGTAGTACTGTTACCCCATTCAAAGCTGTTTTTATTTAGCCGAATTCGCACTTAATTTCCCATCCAATTTCACTTTTGTTTTAGGATAAGTTACTGACCATAAAAAGCACAAAATGCTGACAGATCCAGGTGGAGCTACGCTCGCAATCTTACATAAAACTTTTTGGCCGATATCTCGGAAACTATCCATTTTAAGGCAAAAAGTATTGGGAATTTTTTTAGGTAGTAAAATTTTACATCTTTTAAACCTTGTAAACTTTTTGTAAAATTTTCCGTTTACGATTTATGGCCTATTTAATGAGCCGGTTAATCATATTTGGCAAGTAACTCTTTAAATATTGGATTAATCAATGAAATGCATAGGCATTAATATATTATACATATTATACATTATCCATTTATTAAGATTACTTTATTTGAAACTTTTTTTTCTAATGCTTTTTGAGTTATTTAACGTTTGGCGATAAATAGTAAATTTCAAGTTACCTATGTATGTTTCGTATATACATATTTCGTACAACTAAATAATATTGAGTAGTTATTTTATATTCGGTTTTAAGGAAAATTTTTTAAAAATGTAATAAAAATTTTCTATAAGTAAAAAAGAAATCAAAATTTTTGCCGTTTCGGAAACGGTGAAAATCTAATTGCATTGGAAATTTCTTCTTCGTTTTTATTACATCCGTAAAAAAAACTTTTGGTCTGCCACGTCACCCGCCGAGCGGTGGCATTTGGCATTTCTACATTATACGTGGAACAACTCAAAAAATATGGGCACTAGAAAAAAAATTTCAAGACCTAAAAACTATGTACATACATGCATTTAATTCATTAATCCAATATTTTAACGATCAACCGGTTCATCAAATAGGCCATAAACCGTAAATTATAGTAAGTTTTACAAAAAAATTTACATGGTATAAATTATCCGAAATTTTACTTTCTACAATAAAGTCTAAGCAACTTTTGCCCTAAAGTGGATAGTTTTCGAGATATCGGTCAAAAACTATAAGATTGCGAGCAAGGCTCCACCTGGATCTGTCTGCATTTTGTGTTTTTATGGTCAATAAGTGACCATTAACCTAAAACAAACATGAAATCGGAAGTGCAAGGTTTTGCTTTATTTACTGAGTTATTTAAAATAGTTTATTTTTCTATTTACATAGACCTATATTTTATGGTAAAAAGGAATCATATTATTGTATTAGACAACTGATAAACTATATAATATAGGGATGAAATTTGCAACATAAACGGCTGTAGGTATCTTTTGTTTGTTTTGATTTTTTCATTATTATTTCAGCTTGATACCGCCACGCGTTCTTGAAAAAACAGGTATTTTTAGACAGACAGACAGACGCACAACAAAGTCTGCCTGTCGGTGTCAACACACTTTTTTCTCAGGAACGCGTAGCTGAAATCATCAAGATAAGATCAAGCTGAAATTTATATGTCTACGGTCTCTTAAAGCTGTGAAAAACTCAAACTTATAAGCCAACGCAATCAAAAGATACAGCCATTTTATGCTGCAAATTATCACAAATTTCGACATTCGCAAGGGAATCAAAACCTACATTGTACTTCCCGTGAACAGAGTCTTGAAATTTGGTTAAAAGCAATGTCTTATAGCACAGATAAAGGAAAAATTGCTAAAACATACATTTTAGAGTTACAACATAATAAAAAGTAGGTTCGTTCGGAGCCCTCGGTGCGCGACCCCGACTCGCACTTGGCCGGTTTTTTTTGCCCCACCCTGTGCCCATGGCTAGCTACGCCCATGTTAACAGCTAATACATTTGTAAACATAACAGTAACTGAAGAAAATATTTGGTATTCATTCACCAATCCTCATAAGCTTTCGGTTATACCTATTTGAAATTAAAAAAGCAAAAAATAACACGAAAGTCTATTTTGATTATTAATGGGCAGTTTGAACGTATAACATTTTGTCATAATATAAAGACACGATATACATACTTAATATTATTACTGCAGATAAGATAAGTTCAATGAGTTGGGGATGATAAAGTATAATTAATTCTAGAATGTACAAAAATCTTACACCTTACCGTATATTAATATTAGGATTAAGTACCTATACCTAGATACCGTTTTTAAAATCTTAAATTGTGTCCGATACATTAAATACAATGAAAACGAAAATTTAATTGTGTTAAAAAGATTAAAGTCGTATCTTATTCTTCATTCCATTTATGTCCTTGATAGTCTGTTAATTATAAATTCATAATCTATTTCTATTTTATAAATAAATCTCGGCCATCTAGCAAAGGATCTTATAACAAATAGAACAGTTTAAACAATGTTGCAATAAAGTATGTACCTAATTCTCTAGATAAAGCCATTGAACAGCTTATCTGATAGTAAGTAGCGACTCAGGGCCGGACTAAGCCCTGTTTCTAGGACATGTTTCGGCGCCCTTAATTAAAATAGAAACTAAGAAACGTTTTACGTTTAATTTTTCGATTCAACTTCAAATTTTATTAATTAAATATTTGATAATTTTTGTGACTTTAATATCTATTTACTTGTTTTAGTAAAAATAGGTGTTGTATGAAAACTATTATGCTTTAAACTTAAAAACTTTGTTTATATGTACGAAAATATAGGTACAAGTTTTTTTACTTACTTGTTTTTACATAATCTTTCTTAAACCGAATTAATAGATACCCTAATAGATCGATCTTGTGACGATGCAGATGACGTCAATTTGAACACTTTTCATGTCATTTAAACAATCGAACAACTTATATTTGATAACAATGGAGTTAATAAATTGGCGCCCTTAAAAATTTGTAACTTTGAACGACCTCGATTCATTCCGGCACTGTCCACATTGATAAGGATATTTGCTAACGATATCCTCATGACGTATATTATCCAAGATAGAGGTATTATACCTACTAGAACAATGCTCGGTGCTCCTATATGTAAATTATGTGAATGTTGATAAATAAGACGCAAAAGCAAATAATATTACACGTAAAAGGTGTTGTTTTTTTTTGAATACCAACAATACCAATACGCTGTAAAATTGTATGTTTGTAGTATATATAAAAAATAATGTTCTTAAAAAAATGATTGCTATCGAAGCAAATATGTAAACTGCTTACCTACTGTTAAATGAATTTTTTATCGATTGTACATAATATGAGTACGCCTTCTCGTTTTATATTAGCAAGGAACTATAAAATTTAATAGTAGTTTTTCCCCAATATATTTATGTAATTTTTGTGGAATTTAATTTTATTATAAAAAAATAAATACATTAATCACAAAAATAAACATCATTTCAAATATAATAATCGTATGCCATCGACAGCTGTTGATAAGAGATTGAGGATATAGATAAATTAAAGATGATAAGCTATTTAAATACATACTTATACAATAAAATATTTATTTAATATTTGTCGTATATTCGTAAATCGCAACTTTTGGGTAGGTACTACATATAGACTGTGTATAGCATTGCCATATTTTAATAACGTAGCTTGTGACCTTGTCACAAGGTCATAAATTGCCGTATTTATAACGGAACACTATTCAAATTTCAAAAATTATCTATATATCTAGGGTGTATAGTGTATACTATGTATATACATTTGTTAGAAGACATAAATTACTTATCACAAGGATTAGATAACAAAAATCGGGAGTAGATTATCGATTAATTGATCAACATATTCGCTCGAAGCAAGTGACGTACAGACGTGCGCGCGCGCAGTTTCTCGCATGGTGTAAAAACATGCGGTCGTGTTTGGCGCTCATATGCGCCATTTTTATTACAGGTAATATTTGTTTTCAAGTGATTTTTATACAGTCAATATTTAATTCGATTTTAACAGTTTATTATCAAGTGGTTTCCCGGAACTGTGTTAATACGTCGTGCTTACAGATGTGTCACTAGAATTGTTGATAAACTCGTGTGGTTGTAAAAAACACCGTTGTTTTTGTATTATTTTGAGGCACTCAATATCACCTGGTTTTTCTATACTGTGGAATTCAGAGTTGATTACCGGCTAAAGGGCTTTTTTCTAATGTCAAGTAACGTTAACTGGATATCAATAATTATATCCTTCTCTTTCTTTTGTTTTGGATAAAATGCGATGGCACTGAGCTTTTATCTTGAAAATAACTTTTGGACAAGGAAAATCGATCCGTATTTGAATAAGCGATAAGTGTTTTAACGAGTGTATTAATATTTATTTACAGCTTATTTGTGACTCATTCTTATTTACAATTAATTGGCACAAATTTAATTAGTGAATACTTAATAGCGAATCATTTGTAATATTTTCTGGGATCTATACAAATGTGAAATGACGCAATTGGAGTTTTATATTTTTTATAACACCCTATATTACTTACTCATATACTTTTTGTGCCATTGCCACTCAAATGAAAATACTCTGAATTCTGCATTGCAGTAAAACTCGCGTTTCCAGTTTTTTGAGTCCGAAAAGCCGTGTGTCATTGTACGGGGATGAGTTTTTTGTTCATGATGTTACATCATTAAAATGAAAGTACACTTAGTTTTAATATACATAATATACTAGCTGTGCCTTTCGGTTTTACCCGTATTGCTCCGCTAGCGCTACTATTGGCACATTGGTCCAAACGTCATGATATAATTATTATGTATAGCCTTCCTCGATAGATATTAGATAATAGATGGATTAGGTATTTAGGTATCTTAAAGTGAAATAATTTTTCAAATCCGCCCCTTGGTTCCCGAGATGAGCGTGGTAAAGCAAACAAACAAACAACCTCTTCAGCTTTATACCTATAGTATCTAGATTCTATTGAGTATTTAACTGAGCGTAATATTGTGTAAAAATAATTCTTACGATTCCACTTAACTACCTTAAAACTCATTAATTACATAGTTATTCTAACCTTGACTCAAGCCTTCTGCTTCTAGTAATTGTCATTCAATGTAGAAGTATTTATCTTTGATATTGTTTTACTTTAAACGATAAAATATATTTATCTATCTTTAATATAGACTTTATAGTGGATATAAAACTAACATGGATAACAGAACTAAGTAACATCATAGTTGGGAACTTTGAAAACCTACCTACCTATTTGGGAAATTTGAATTGCTAGCCAATCATTACCTGCCCCCGTGCACTTTGTTTGCACTTTTAGGGAGTAGGTATTTTTATTAAGGTTCGTTCCTCTTGGTCAAAGCTTGATAGAGCGTTCAAGCCTTTTGTATTGGATAAATGAACCATTTAGCACGAAAACACTTTTTTCAAATCAAACTTCAGGATTCAGGAACTATTTTTTGAACTGAATTAGCTCGTTCAAGCAAATATTCAAAGTTCAATTTCTCTTCTAATTTATTCTTACTCCGTTACTAGGCTTACCTAGATATAAATCATAATTCATAATCATTCATCGATAGAATACGTATAGATCCGATCAGCTGTTTTGGCCTGAAAAAGTAACAAATATCTTGTTAAGCAAATATCCATGGATACATTCTTTCAAACTTTTGCGTTCATAAAAGTAGGATAGTAGGATGCAGAGGCGCCAATCCAGTTGATGTTTCAAACAAACAACAAAAAAGAGAAGTTCATGGTGCACTCTGTCTCAACTCGCGAGTAGTGAAAGACTACTTGCGCCGGTAGTGAAAGACAGCGTACCCCTATATTTTTCTCGATCTCTCATACGACGATATTATGTTTTATAATACATAATATGTTACTATTCAACTAATTAATTAATAAATAATTATATGCGCTTATTTTATTATAATTTTTATTTGTTGTTGTCATTATAATTATGAAGAATCTATGGGTTGTGGAGATTGCAATGTATTTCTTGCTCAATAATTGATAAGGTATTATTAAATGCATAT
>CAJQZN010018150.1:0-10253 GCA_907164685.1 Colias eurytheme | reverse complement strand
ATATATTTGAAGAAACTTAGGTTGGCCTTCAGGCAAAAGGGATCCTATCAAATTATAAACTTGACCTTGTATCTTAAAAGTAAGCATGAAAGGATCCTCTGATAATTGTTGAGCACCAAAGGATCATTTAAAACGCACTACTATAAGAGCGAATATTGTCTAAGAACTGTTTAGATTGCACATGTTCCTCTAAAAGTAGTGATTTCAAAGGTTCTGGTGTATCTTCAAACGAAAGCCGACTCCTTACTCCTCTTTAAAGCATTACAAAAAGAACATACTACGTTAATATCGCCTTTACAGAAGATGATCAATTGTGAGGTTATAAGCAAACCCACTTTTATATTTGTCGGACCACACCACCGAACTCGTAGATTGATCTTCTATGTTTACCTCTAAGTCATTAAGACTGTCGAAATCTGTCTACAGTAAGACGGGCCTCTCGCTATTCGTCCGTTTCAAGAGACCAAATAGTTTTAATTCTTGATCTTTCATTAAACAAACTTATTAATCGTACTTGTCTCAAATAATCTTGTCTCAAATAATGGTAATATTCGCGTCCCTACTCTAGTCATTGCTTATGCTCATGTTCATCTTCAAGAGATCAAATAATATTATGGTGCACCCTATCATTTGTCAAACGGTCTTCATATTGAGTAAAAGTTTCAGATTATCGAGATAAAATATGCCATTTGCGATCAGCTGTGAGACGTTATACCCTCTCAGTGAAGGTTTCGGTCTCACAGGATAGTACATGCCGTTCGCGGTCAGCTGTGAGCCGCAATTCTTGTTGTGAAGCGGTTTCAGGTTCTCGGCATAACACATGTTGTTTTCGGTCAATAGTAAGCCTCTTACCTCTAACGATCCTTGAGAACTCTTATTTCTCATTTTCTTAGCTTTGCTCGAATTTCGATATAAAGATTTTTTAGGTGGCACTGATGCGAGTGAATAAAAATTAAGTTAAAACGGACTGAGAGTGTTATAATCATCAATCATCATCATCATCAATAACATATAATAAAATTGTGGAAAAGCGATGTCTGTACAATGAAAATATGTAGAAAACAATTAGCAGGTGTTATTATTAAATCGATCTTGAACCCAAAACTGTAGTTAAAAAATTTAAATTATTTTAAATTTAATTTTTATTAAAAAAAATTCTGTTTGTCTGTATGTTTGTGCACGCTAATCTCAGAAACGGCTTATCCGATTTAGATGTGATTTTCACTAATGTATTGTGGTAATCTTCATTTAACATTTAGTGTTTAATTCATGTCAATCGGTTCATAAATAAAAAAGTTATGACAATTTATAAGTAATCACGGCGAACATTTGCTAAGGCATTCTATTGTACACTGTACAGTGTACGATAAAACGCAATTTATCTGTTATACGCTACAGTTATTCCTTTACATGTCCAGATGATCATATCAAAATTCCCCAAGGGTTTGGGGGTAAGCTGAGGTAGTAGGGGGGGGGGGTGGTCAAATTAACATTATGGTTACTTCTAATAGGTAAATTTTCAACATAAAATGTCCTTTAAATTATGTCGTATTATATTTTTAACCCCCGACGCAAAAAGACGGGTGTTATGTGTTTGACTGCTATGTATTTATGTGTGTGTGTGTGTCTATGGCACCGTAGCTGGCTAACAGGTAAACCGAATTAGATGCGGCTTTTTTTTTGTTAGGCAGCATATTTTCCGACGCTGGTTCTTAGATAAATTGTATCAAAATCGGTTCATCCACTTATTATACCTACATAGGGGTAAAAGTGGGAATGAAAAAAATGATATAATAATTTATTTTTAAAGATCGTCGGGAAGTTTATGAAATTATTTATTCCTTTTTCTATACACTTTTCTTGGTCTAAACGGTTTAGTTACGTGCTCCCTCTCTCTCTCTTCAGCCTTTAGTTACGTGCGTGAGACAGGAAACATCTAATTTGGATTTGTTCCTGGATTTGATAAAAATTGAGTATCGATTAAGCTGATCAGTGGCTACACCATACATTATTAAAAACATCCATTTAAGAAAAGAAGGAAATAGAATTTGCTCCTCTCCCCCCCTGGTTCCTAAAAAATAATATGACATAATTTAAAAGAAATTTTACGTAGAATTAGTTAGGCATTTCTTTTTTGATTTTCGATATTATATACTAATCATAATTTTTAATTACAATATTATGTAGTAACTATTTGGTATAGGTTAGGCATTTCATTTCTTGATTTTCTTTAATAAGTTGGTTGGTACGTAAGTTTTTTAGCTCAGTTTAGTAAGAAATTTTAATAACAATTCTTTTAATTATTTATGGTAGGTACGTATTTACTCAATAATTGTATGTTAAGTAGTAATTCAGCATTGGCGTAGCCACGGTGGGGCTGGGTGGGGCGCTTACCCTGGCTTTGATCTGGTAGGTACCAATTGTGAAGGGGAGTGGGCGTGGGCGTTGGCGTGGGCCTGGGAGTGGGCGTGGGAGTGGAAGCGTGAAAATAAAAACAATTATTGTTGCCCCACCCTGAGCCCATGGTCATAGGTCCCATAGTCACTATTCCACGCGGACGAAGTCGCGGGCACAGCTAGTAGACAAATATAATCAGAAAGCTTTGAACTCCTAAGCTCAACCATAAAAGATAGACATTTATGATGTCGGGAGATATTTTTTATATAATATGGAGAACATTTCTTTCATACTTGATTTCTGTGTAGCTTTAACCCTTAAGGTTGCACACGCGACGAAAGCTTAAAAATGGAGTTACTGCTCTGCTCACAAATATGAAAAATAATTGTACCAAGTTTCGTTTAAATCCGTCGAGTAGTTTTTGTTTCTATAACGGTTATACAGACAGACAGACGGACAAAAATTTTTGGCGTCAGTGTCGATCCCTAATCACCTCGTGATAGTTATTTAGGAAATATATATTTCATGTACAGAATTGACCTCTACAGATTTAATATAAGTATATAAGTATACATATAATTAGATTCCAATTTCCATGTAACGTTAAATTCGACTATACAATAACTAACAGACAACGCAGGTTACTCTCGTTTCCGTAAGTTGAGGCGGCTACATATTCGGTCCTCATAACTTCACTTTTTGTGAACGAAACGACAGCGTGGTTTAATTCGATGCCAACACCATCAAAAAAAAGGAAATATTTTTAATTGTGAAAAAATATTATGATTTACACTATTAATACTATTTTAACATTAACACAAAATATAAGACTGTGAGTGTGTAAAAATAAATCCAGCTAGTTTCACATCAAACTTATGTTTTTAATTAGGTATACGACATGAAAATATTATATTAATTACCAAGCAATAATCATACAGGTAAATACTGAACAAAAGTATTAACAGTCAAAGTATATTTTTACTTACAACATGTAAATGATGAAGGAATAATAATTATCAACGAACTAACCTTTTTGTATTATAAAGAATAGATAAAATTCGACCACTAAAGAATGCTGGTTCGAGTCCCGCCTCGTTATCAAATTTTTAAAACACGAAGATTTTTAAAAATGTAACCAATGAACACAATCAATATTAGATTAACTGAAATGGTGTCTAGTTTGACGTAAAATAATAAACATCTACCCTCACTTTTAAAAATGTAGTATATTCACACGAATTATAAGCGCACCTTATAGGGAAGGGAAGATATGGGTTAAAGAGTTAAATAAATAAATAACATAATTATATTTCAATTATTAATTTTTAACATTGTGTTCAGTAGTGCTAACATGTAAATTGATTTGATTTTTACGAAATCTCATAGGTGGCGCTGTTTCAAATTTGTATACTAATAAATTCATTAAACTGATTCTCTGCCCAAATTACGTAAATGACATAGTTTTTATTGTGTAAAGCTAGATAATAGCATGGCTTATCCGAAACCAACATTTAAACATGAGTCTTTAGATTGTACGCTGTCGTAATACACGGAATACGTAAGAAAAAAAAAGGTTCACAGCTCCTCCCCCGGAGGTGATAGCATGATAATATGTTTAAAAAAGCCTCACCCGACCTGTTAGTAATATTCATGCAAAATTTGAAGTCAATCTATGCAGTACTTTTCGAGATTAGCCTGGACAAACATACAGACAAACAGACAAACAGACAAACAGACAAAAATTCTAAAAACTATGTTTTTGGCTTCTATATCGATTATAGATCATGGATTATGTATTCTTTTAAAAAAATATTCAATGTACAGTTTTGACTTTCCTACGATTTTATTATATGTATAGATACTGTAGTACGCTCTCTGTACTAGTACATTTTTTATGTAAGTTTTAAATTTAGAACTACTAAACTCTTTAATATTGTGAGGAATTCTATTGTATAAGCGTATACCTTGACCCATAAATGAATTTTTAACTTTAGCTAATCGGAAAAATGGCATTTCAATTCTATTCTTGTTCCTTGTGCCATAATCGTGTCTATCTCCTACTCTTGTGTGTAAGTCAGAGCTTTTGTGTACATGCAAAATATTATTAAATATATACTGTGATGGTACAGTAAGGATACCAGTATTCTTAAAATGATCTCTTAGTGAGTCCCGAGCACGTAAATTATACAGGGTGTCCCACTGTTGGTATACTAAGCTCAAAGGAGGTTATAGTTTTGCATACGCTGAGTACGTAAAAAATACTTATAAAATTCCAGACGCAGTTTTTTTTCAAATAGATGAATTCTTAAAACTCTAAGTGTACACCCATGACAAGCAACCCGCCCAGGTTTGCTACCAGCACGTGACCTATCGTTTAAGATTATGTTTTCATAGACAAAATGCTCACATTAGCAAAGTGGTATATGCCGGCTGCGCGAAGCTAGAGAAGAAAATATGGATTTTCAGGAAAAATTTTGCGAAAATTTTTTGATGTAATTTTGTTGTTTAAGTATTTTTTACGTGATTAGTGTATGCAAAACTACAAGTCCCTTCGCGCTTAGTATATCTACCAATAGTGGGACACCCTGTATATACCTAGAGCGAATGGCTCTTTTCTGTAAGATAAATATAGTTTCTATATCTGCAGCCCTGCCCCACAGTAGAATTCCATAGGACATAATGCTATGAAAGTAGCTGAAATAAACCAATCTAGCCGTATCTTCATCGGTGAGGTGCCTTATTTTTCGGACTGCATATGCAGCAGAACTGAGCTTACCTGCAGCGGTGTTGACATGGGCTCCCCACTGCAGTTTCTCGTCCAATGTTAACCCTAGAAATACAGTAGACTCAGTAGGATGCAATACCTCCCCGTTCAAGGTAATATCTCTGTTCAACTTTTTTACATTAGGAAGTAAAAATTCTATGAAAATGAAACAATGTTATCAAATCTAAAACGAATATACCTACCTACAATTTAAGGAAGGAACGGCCATTCAACTTAAAGTCCATGTCAATCCCGGACTTAGCAGAGGCTTCGATACTAAGAGAAACATGGTATTGCAGATAAACGACGAAATCTACGGCTTATGGAACCGAGATTTATGTGCGAAATCATGACCACAAGACTTAGTAGGACGTAAAACTTACAGTTCTTACTGTTCGGAATTTTTTCAAGAAATGAGTGAACGACGTATTAAAAGCTTTCTATAATAGGTATGTATTGCAAATTACTAATTAGTATACCTACCAATTCTCTTTTGAATCTGCAGCATAGATCAATACCATTACAACCAAAGCCATACATATATTTTAATTTTATTTATTTTATACTTACGTTTTTTATTTGCAAATAAAATGTTCTATGAAAAATACTACGATTTAGGAAGGTAGGTAACTATTTTATAGCACATAATACAACACTTTACGGTTACAATATACGAATTATAGCATCGACCACTGTTTATATTTGTATAGGTACATATTTAAAAACAGTAGTTTTATCCCGGAAATCCCACGGGAACGGGAACTATGCGGGTTTTCCTTTGAAAACGCGGGCGAAGCCGCGGGCGGAAATCTAGTAAGTAATACATGATTATATATTTTATAACCTCAAAATCGGTATGTCTTTAATAACGGCAAGGTAATTAATAAACGATTATGCGATAAACAATAGATGAGAAATTCAATACAGTTTTAAATACATTTTCCGTTCCCCGGATTCCTGAATGAATTGAAGTATACATATATTTCTTAGAAGTGAAGTCCCGTGTCCCCGTAGTGGGGTACGGGGCAGATGCATTATTCATACATCTGTTTCACTGATCGATTTTTCTTTACGGACAAGTAGGTGATCAGCCTTCTGTGTCCTGCCAGACCGAGACATTTTTTTTTTCGTCTCCACCGGGAATCGAACCCAGGACCCCTCGGTTCTACGCTCACGCGTCAACCACTGTACCGAGGAGGCGGTCATACAATATATTTCTTGGCATTATAATATTCCACTAAAATAAGATTTCAAAGGATTTCGCCGTATTGGCATGAATTTTCAGCACGCTATATTTCGATTGTTTGACAGCTAACAAAGGATAATTGAATAAAATAAATAAATGAACGAAACGAACGGAACTAATGAGTAATTACGGTTATTACATTAAGGGCCGATTTTTCAATGCTTGGATAAAACTTATTCGTCGAATAATGTATAAAACTACCATTTTAAAAACGTATTATAATTGCCCGTATTTGACAGTTTACGTGACATTTTAATATTATCGTGTAATACTTTATTGGACAGATAAGTTTTATCCAAGCATTGAAAAATCGGCCCTTAAGTACTTAAATGTACCTAGTTAAAATGGAGTTAAGGAAAGTAAAGAAGAAGATAAACGCGTACCTAGTTACATTTGATTGTTATTGAAAAAGCTTGCATTTATACGGTTAAAAATAGTAGGTAATAAGAAAGTACCAAAAAAATGTGTCTTTTGATATGTATTAGAAAAAAAAAACATTGTACCTTACAACGTAAATTCGCAATTGTCAGCGCAAATATTATAATGAATAAAAAATAAAAATATAGAATGTTGTTTCTGAGGGAACATAAGTATAATACCTAGTATATAATAGTATTGGAAAAATAACGCCTGTCATTTTCGTGCAAGACACAGTGCTAGAGTTCGAAGCTGAGTTATTGCTCAAGTTTTATTGGCTTTTTAAAATGTTACACGAAATATGGTCATAATTCACTACCTTACAAAAATTTCGTGTGAAGTACTTAATTTTTAAAAATATAAAATTCAGTTAGCGGAAACAATTTTCGCAGTTACTGGTATGGAAAATAGTTTTACGTATGATTTAACGGCCAATGAATATTTTCAAAGCGGTCGCATTCTGACCCTCTTACTCATGAATTTTCAACGGACCATCATGCACGAATATCCCCAGAAAATAGGTTTTATTAATTTCAGGAGACTATCTCTTGACGGGCTGAATATACATATAATATACCTACAAAGCGACACATCGTCCCATTTGCAAAATAATAAACGAAAAACACTTCATTCTGAATACATCTACATATTTACTCATGAAGTCATGAGCCATTTTAAATTTTAAATTTTACTCATTAAGTATATTAAATTATACCATATTATTAAAAAATATAAATGAACGTGGAAAATTATTTCCATACAAAATAATCAGTTCCAGTTATTCCATTCAAAGTCGAGGAAAATTTTCTCTTACCATTTTTTAATATTTTCTAATTATGGTAACAAGAATCGGATTGAGATTTTCAACAACGTTGTAACTGTTTTATACTTAATAATCTTACTAAAGCGCTTTTAAGGTGCCTACTGAGTTTTAAAAGGAGCATATTATCTGTTCATAGTTATTCCACTTGACGAGGTAGAATCATGACTTTCTGCATTACCAATTTATTTTATGTTCTTACCATATTATCGAAGTGAAATAAAAATATAATAAAGTTTCCAAAAGTCAGTCTTCAGTACTAAGAATAACTTTTTTATAAAACTATACTTCAAGGCTGGCTTCGTCTCTGGGATAAGTTTTTTGATTGATCAAATCTGCAATAAGCCAGTGCCTAGTGCACATTTTTACGAATGGAAGTTTCCAGAAGGTCAGTTATTTGAGAATTTTAAGCTCTACATACGAACATAAACACTTGCTTTATGATGTAACTTAATTGTAAAATATTCAGCACTATATTCTTGGTTCCAAACATTTAATGGCTCTACCACGGCTCTACGTTAAATCGGATAGCTTTTACAATTATTGTTACTCGTTAATAAGCATTAGCTTATTAACGAGTAACAATAATTGTATTGCATGCATTAGCACGAGATTCAAGCCATGCATTAGCATGGCTTGAATCTCGTGCATTTGTAAGCAACGTTATAAATTAAGTTATTTTTTTAGTCCCCTAGCCTTTCTGGATTGAATTTATCAAATACTCTTGTGCTATCAAGCTGCTAACCGAATCGTATTTAACTATGAAATACAATTTTAATTGCAAATATAGCTAGGTAATTCTTCCTATAGTTGTGTTATTATAACGACTTGTTAAACACCTATAATGTGTAAAAATGTACAAACGTTTTAAAAAGTATTTAACACTAGACTCGGATTTTTAGTCATAGTCATACGCTAAGCTGAATAAGTTTTGTGACAAACGGCTCGTTAGTTTGACATAGTACGTGCTATGAGAATGTCAGTGAAAAACCTAAGGGACGTCGTACCTTCCATTTTTCTTTTTTGTGTGTCACTTATCAACATTCCAAAATGAAGATATGTTTCTGCAGTTTGTGCCACCGTAATTGGACTCTCTACAGCTTTATTTCAATTAAATGTCAACGTAATACACGTAGGTATACGATACTAGTAGGTTAAAAAGAAAATAAATATGCTTTTTTACACAAATCAAAAAACTTGCTCATTAAATTATTATACTGATTCTTGATAAGAGGAACGCGAAACGCTTCAAATGCTATTAAAGAAATAAATATCCTGCAATCTATTAAAATAAAACAACTGGATGAATTTATTCACTATAGTACAGTGAGTGAAAGGATATTACATGAATATAATACTGGTATATCATATAACATAGATAAGGATTTGAAGTTAAAATGAAAGTCTGAGAATATTCTTCCGTATTTCGACGAAAGCTTTCAGGTGTAGACTTAAGTTGTATGAAAGAGTGAGGAATGAGTTTTATTTTGTGGCGGTTTTTTGTATTTTAACTCAGAAACTTACGATCTTGTTAGAATAAATATTTATTAATTAAGAAATAGTCGTAAGTATGTTTAATTATTTTTCTTTCAGGTCCAACGATCTGCACGAGTATTTAATAAAATCAACGAAATTACAGCGCATTGAAATAGCTTTCTAATTTCTATGATTCCAGTGAAAATGAAAAGCTATTCGTGTTAATTAGGTTGGTAATAGAAACATGTATGCTGATATATGATACTTGAAATAATATTTTTTTTGAATAAACGTTATATAATGTACAATGCATAATATAATATTATGGAATATACAATTACAATTCTGTAATAATTTATTAAAAGTGATATTTGGGAAATTTAAACATATTATTTCTGAATTTCATATTCTGCTTTGATGGCATTCAAATGCTTTAAAATATATAATTAACTAGCGGTCCGCCCCGGCTTCGCCCGTGGTACATGTTTACGTTTTCTCTACATAACAACCATCCTCGTACTTCAAGGAATATAATAAAAAAAGAATTATCGAAATCGGTTCAACCGTTTTCGAGTTATGCGCTTACCAACACATTTTGCGATTCATTTTTATATATAAGAAGAAAGATGAAGAATAGAACAAATTCATGCACGAGGCGGAATAACTCGTGTCTTCCGCCATTCCGGGACGACGCCTGACCAATTCACCCACACGTGATCCCGCCAGAGCAATCGAATTAATTCTACTCTTTCAGTTTTATGTGTCTGTGCCTTAGTCTTAGACCTTTAAGGGGATTACTATGGTCAAAACCGAAAAACACCTTATACATATTGAATTTTGTTGAGGAAACTGTTGGTACGATTGTGTTAAAAAAAATATATGTGATACTCAAGGATATAATTAACAAAGTGTATTGTTTACTTTTCATTTTAGAACGGCCTAAACATAAAAAAAAATACATACAAATCAACCCCTTTTTGAACATAAAACGCATTTTGTTAGGAAAACGGCTACATATTTATACATGAAATTTATACCAAAAAATATGTTATGATATTTGTAACAATTTGTATTGATTGTTTTTTAAATTTTCATTATTATCGTTAAATTATCAAGAAAAAACTCGAATTTAT
>CAJQZN010018140.1:0-11299 GCA_907164685.1 Colias eurytheme | reverse complement strand
AAAAATAATGTAAACTTTCAATTTTAGACATCTAGTGAGGAGTAGATTAAAACGTTAGGTTCGTGTTGTTGTACGTGTCATACTCATATTTCTACTCACACCTAGATGGCGCTTTTATCAAAACTCAATTTTTTTAATGTAAAATTAGAATGTACGTAACTTATATACAAAATAAATAGATTATTTTATAGCAACGTACATTATTTAATTCCTCAAATAAAAACATTATTAATACTTTTAATGATGTTATATAAAACTAGATTTCCGCCCGCGGCTTCGCCCGCGTTTGCAAAGGAAAACCCGCATAGTTCCCGTTCCCGTGGGATTTCCGGGATAAAAACTATCCTATGTGTTAATCCAAGTTACCCTCTATATGGGTGCTAAATTTCATTGTAATCGGTTCAGTAGTTTTTACGTGAAAGAGTAACAAACATCCATACATCCATACATCCATACATCCTTACAAACTTTTGCCTTTATAATATATATTAGATATTAGATTTAATGATGTTATTGAACTAACATAGGTATGCAACGGGAGAAAAAGAAAAAATATTTATAGTATGCCTCTTGTTTGAAGCTTTTGAGTTACTAAATTAACACACCGTGCCTCATAATAATTATTATATGACTGGCAATAGAGAAACAAAAAAGTTGTAGGTAGTCATCATTTAATCTAGTCTAATGATAAAAAATTTAATTGACAGGACAGGATAATTTATATTTTTATTTTTATTGTGTATTCCTTATATAGATAACTAGCTTTCCGCCCGCGGCTTCGCCCGTTTTTTCAAAGAAAAACCCGTTCCCGTAGGATTTCCGGGATAAAACCTATCCTATGTCCTTTCTCGGGTATCAAAATATCTCTATACCAAATTTCATGCAAATTGGTTCAGTAGTTAAGGCGTGATTGAGTAACAGACAGACAGACAGAGTTACTTTCGCATTTATAATATTAGTATGGATGTGATAAGAATGAAACAGCCGAATCAAAAGGTATATTTTATTTAATTATTCCCGTTTCCACCCATTAAACAATTCGTATAAAAAATTAAGACACACACGAAAATTCCACTTGAAAAACTATTTGATATTAACTATATATTAGATATTTAAATACTGATTTTTTTAAACAATTATTATAATTACTAAAAATTCTAATTTTGAGTAACTATGATCAAGTAAGCCGTATCGTCGATATCTTTATAGCAGTGAAATTTAAAAACAAATTAAAATGAAAAATATGAATCCGACGCGCTAATCAAAATAGTGAATTCAAGCGGAAAACAAACATCACAGGTGGTAAAATTAAATGCTAAAAAAGAGAACAATAAATCAGATCTATTACAATTCATACATTAATTTTTCTAGTTTATAATATAAAAATACAACATAAAAATAAATACATACTTAAATGCTACATGTCATTCCTATTAATAATTAACAGTTGAGGTAAAAAAGTGATATAAATCTAATTTGTGATTTCATATCTATTATATTTTAATAATTTAAATTCGTATACGTTGATTTCGCACCAATAATGAGAAAATTGATAAATTCTTAGTTTAATTTTAACGCAAGTCTTGTTTTATGATTAAAAAAAATGTAAATGACACTTAATTATCTCAGGTCACTTTAAAGTATATTATTTCACTCATTATAATTAAAATCAGGAGGTTAACTAACAAAAATAACTGTATGTAATAACTAACTGCTCAAGACACAACATTAATCAGGTAAACGAAAATAATATAAATTAATATAATATAAATCAATTTATGTTTAATTTGCAATAATAAAAGTTATTCTATCAGACCTTAAAAAATATAGCATCATAATGTATTAAAAACTATAGAAAGGCACAAAGAAGTGCTACTTAATAATAATTTGAGCAATTTGAGCCATTATTGTTTAACGCCACCTATTGCAGCTAATTTGAACTACGAAACTTTGTTTTCTATTCGCGCACATAAATGTCGCTACGCGAGACATCGTCTTCTACAATTTGAATATGGAATGTTCTAGAATGTTCCCGATTGTTCTGGAATGTTTTAGAATATTCTCATATTATTGGCGCAGCCGTGGTTCATGCGGTATTGGACATACATCATCGCTGTATTGTGCCAGTAGTAGAGAGCTCCGAGCACGAGCACGTGCCACCATTGGTGGGAATGACCAATATAGTCGACCTTACCGGGAAACCAACGTTCGGGTATCTGAAAACGATATATCAATCTTATTTTACTTTTAAATTATTTAAGTATATCAAACTTAATTTGCAAATAGCAATAATTATTTAAACATTTGTTCTGAACTTGATTGCAAAAGAGCTTTTATTTCGCTTTTGTCTTTTGATTTAAATTGTAAGTTTAGTTTGAGCCCATGGCTTTGCTCGCATGGTTTCCATTATGTTTAATAGCCAAGAACCTTTCTAGGCCATGTCTACTATCAGTATAGTTGAAAATTTAAGCAATTTGCGTGAAAGTGGAATAAAGTATAAACTTGATACGGTAAGTGGATTAATATAATACTAACCTTGAAGGCGTATATGGCGAAGGCTGTCCCACTGATAATATACATTCCTATGACGCGAGGGAAGAACATCTGAAACGACCACATTGAAGATTAAAATAAAAAGTGCTTGATGTAAAAAAAAAATCTATTTTAGATGTTCCAAGAACAATCTATTAAAATGTCAGTTGGTGAGAACTTATTTTGAAACTAAAGAATACATCTTAAATAATGTAATGTCATCGTTTAGCAGTTTCATGTTTCAGACAGTAGTTCAACTATAATTGGGTAAATTAAATGAACTTACATATTATCAGATTTTCACCAAAACACTTAAAAATACACCCACCTGGACCATAGGATTATTAAAGCCGCCCATAACATAAGTCCAGTGCATGGTCGGCACAACACCGTATGCAGCCCAACCGATGAACACACACATCTTCACCAAATACGGCACTTGCAGACGCGGGATCTGCAGCACCATCGCCACCGTGAAGATCAGCGTCACCGACATCATGTAGAACGCTTTTAGACCCTGGAAAAAAAATAACTTGGAGAGCATTCTTTGGGAATAGCGAAGGCTTGGATACAGTTTCACGTTTATAAATCATTCATTGTTAACATGAGTATTCTGATCATAAATAAATTTCCATACAACATATTACAGTTAAGTTCCGTGTAGGGGACAGTGTAGTATGGGGCAGATGCATTATTATTCGTCCATCTATCCATGTAGCATTTTACGTAAGTATCGATTTTCATTCATTTTTCATTAGGGACAAGTTGGTGATCAGCCTTCTAACATACAAGCTTGGAAGAAATTGCTTGAAGCAATAAAGCCGCACTTTGTATCAATTGTCCTGTCTGTGTGTGTGAAATTTGTATTTATATTTTGTATGCAATAAAGATTATAAATAAATAAAATACAAGATATTAACTAAAATAATATTAATTACTGACTAATCTAAAGGTTGCAGAACTGTTAGAAAAATTTACCAAAACGTGTCTTATTCCTCTATAGCACCGTATCATAAACAACGTAGAAACCTAAACATTTGTTTAGGAACAAAAGTGAATCAGGTATCGGAGTTGCTGGAACAATGTGTGTTGCAGTTGAAAAGTTCTCGCTCGAGGAACGACAATATTTATTATTTATACAAAGTTTTCAACATTGTTGATCAACTATATTGCTCAACAAAATTTGTTTTAATACTAAGGGGCTTATACTAAAACTACCTTCAATCTTCATGTAACAGATATAATAGGTGGTAGTACCTACCTATGTGGCCGAGTAAAATAAATATCCATATAATATTAAGATATGGATATTTATGCAGACTAGAGTCTAGACTTTAGTTCAGGCACTTTCTCTCTATTGAATTAACAATCTATTGAATAAGTAATTTGAAAAAAAAATTTTGCTACAAAATTAAAGAACATGACTGCACTGTTATGTAATGTCTCAATTCCACGTATTAACGACATCGTAGGTTTCTGAAAACTGACGAAAACAATGATATATAAAACGCAAACAATGGTCATTTTAAGAAGCATGCTATGTTTACGCGCCATTTCAGTCAAAGTACTTGACCGTGAGTTCTAAGGACTGTGTTACATATTCATAATGTATTACAAAACAATTTAGCTATATCCTTGAACTATATACAGTAGTTAGTTGACAGCACGTAGGGTAAGGTCAATAACAAATTCTGCAAGAGTTCTACACATGTTGCTAAACAAATCGGTGGACTGAATCGATAATTGGCAGACCGGTTTGGTTAGCATTTCAGTACCGTAAACTGTTTAGCAAATATGGATGGAAACAATTCTGGAAAGTACTAAAATTAATTAGCAGTATCATGTAGTTGGTCACTTGTCAGTGACAAGCACAGTGTATGTCTGTGGTGACAAGATTATTATAACAGAGAAGAACATAATATCGAAATACGAACCATCTATTGCGACTTGTAATAACTAAAAATATACAAAATGTACCAAATAGCTTACACATTTGTCTAATTGTATTACAAAAATTCGATGCAATTTTATAAATTGTATTCATTGCTGGGTAAAAAATAAGGTCATTGCATACACATAACTACGCAATAACCAACGTCACACGTTCTAAGGCTCTAACAGCAAATAATTTTGTGAAAGTCCACGACGTTGGTAGGTACATAATTATATCTAAGTGCTTTCCATTTTTGTAAACCTCAAATAACGTAGAACTATATTATTTACTGTTAGGTACCTATTAGGGACATAACATTACTGTTTTTTTCATATTCCTTCTTTGTTGGTGCCAGGTGCGGTGAACATCATTGAGAAAGATACATAACTAGGATTTAAAATACTTTTAAAACTATTATTAATAACACAGTTACAAATTAGGTTCAATTTTCTTTACTATACATGGGATTTGGGAAATTGAACAGTCATCTTAAGGCAAGAATATAAAATAATATTTAAAAAGCTTTATAACTTTAAATTCAATAATAATTTGTATAGATTTACTAATTCAATTCCTTTGAGAGTTTTAGATACTAGGAAAACACATAGCTATATAGAAATATATGTAAACTAAGATAAATGTCAGCGTTGGTAACAGAAACGTGAATAATTTATAGTCAGCTATGAAGTGAGATGATTTGTCGAGTCTTGACTTTCACGTCTTATCCTAGCAATGATTGAAAGAATAAAGAAATAAATTAATTTCACTATAGTATAACAATAGTTATTTATTTAAAACAATTATACTTGAATTTAGGTCATACTTGTTACGGCCTAAATTATATTGATTATGTACTGTAACATATACGACCTACGTACATAAATTTTAATAATTATTTATGCTGATCTAGGTTATTGATCTTAATAATAATAGTTTAAAAAAACTAAAAAACACGCTTTTTATAGAAACCGAACTAAAAAATGGAATAATTTTATCAAATTAGTGTATTGTCATCGGTCCTCAATAAATCTACAAAGTTTGAACGAAATCTGGCCATTTAAAGTGGGTCAAAATCGCGCCCAAAGAAGTCGGTTACAAACATACAAACATACAGGTGAAGCTAATATAAAGCGTGTAAAAAGGTTAAAAAGTAGGATTCTTGAATAAATATTTTACGAATATTATGAAGCTTTGTACAACTTTGTACTTAGATGCGAGATACTTCGATGCGTTTGTAGGATATTATCTCAAGACATTACCTATATACTTAAAACCTATATTAAAAACTAGCGGTCCGCCCCGGCTTCGCCCGTGGTACATATTTACGTTTTCTCTACATAAAAACCATCCTCGTACTTCAAGGAATATAATAAAAAAATAATTATCGAAATCGGTTCAGCCGTTCTCGAGTTATGCGCTTACCAACACATTTTGCGATTCATTTTTATATATAAAGACTCTGACTCTGTCTGTCTGTACCAAAACTGTATAATTCCTGAGTGACATTAACTTTATCACTGGAGAACCCGGACGGAATCAGGGCAAGCGGCTAGTACCAAATACAACGGCAAAAAGTCTTTTTATATTTCTTTAATTTATCGGCACCAGTCGGTCCGTACAATGAGATATTAAAGGTCGTTGTACACTTGAAATGGCAATGAACTTAAAAGTTTAAAGTTACTTCCGATGGTCGAAAAATCTTTTGTATGAAGCATTGTAGAGCGATTGTCTTGTAATCATCTTAAGAATTGAATTGCAAGTGAATTTATTTACAACTAAACTAACAAGTGTCATTGAATAATTTCATTATGTAATTGTAATGACTTGACTTCAAACTGGTTCCGGTTTGGTGATCTATATCTTAGCGTATACGCACTTTGCGGGTAGCCGCATTGCGGGTAGCCGTCCGGCTGACCGCAAGGACAATTATGTACGTAATATTCATTTCTATGCGCACTGCGATGCGGCTACCGCAGACCGCACAGTGCGCATAGAAATGAATATTACGTACATAATGGTGCTTACGGTCAGCCGGACGGCTACCCGCAATGCGGCTACCCGCATAGTGCGTATACGCTCTTAGTCTTTAATAAACTTCGTGCATTCTGCGTGCTACACGAGATAACCTACGTTCATTCATAAAATCTAAGTTACCATTATAAGAAACTAGCAAACCGGGCGAACTCCGTTTCGCCACCAGAGACACCTTTTCTTTGCTATAAACCTCACGGAGCCCGAGACCTTTCCAACGAATGCAAAACCGTGGAAATCGGTTCGTGCGTTCTGGAGTTATAGCGCGGTCAGGAAGGAAAACCCGACTTATTTTTATATAGTACATGTTCGTTAAAGCAACTACTCTAAATTTGCTAAGCCAATCAAAGATTTCTTCTAAGAATTCTTCATCAATACATCTAAGTCAATACGTTATACGACATAACATTACATATTAATTTAATGCAGCTTTAGAGAAATTATCTGGCACGAACTTCTTACGACATTAAAAATGTTATAAGAGCCAGACTGAACATTTATTTTAATTTATATGCATGTAGAAAATCTTTCTATAATGTTGCAATTAACGAAACTGTTGTCTAATTATGTAGTAATAATCGATAAAAATGCCGCATCGTTCACATAACATCAATTAAATATCCCATATTCATTTTATTCTTTTACATAATAACTTTGACCTAATTCAGAATCATTCTTGTTACCTTAATAATTTTACCTATCATGGATAAAATAATTATATTGATCGATATCTGTTTATGAATACATACTCTAAGGTTTATAATAATACATATTTTAGTAGGTAATTGAACATTTTTGCTCAAAACCTTTGCAATATTTGATATAGATTTTTGTAAACAATATTTTTATCAGTTTTAAGAATGTAGTAACACATTAACTATGTTTTACTTTTAAACAATATACTATTAAACTTTATAGCCAGTATTTGTGATTGCAAATAATTGACATTATAAATTGCATCAAGCATCGTACAATATCCTGCAATTATTCGATTAAGTGTAACCATTGAAACATCCATGTATAATGTAACTGTATTTGTCCAATCTATTCTAGTACATTCTACATATTTATGAGGAATTTTTTAAGAAATATGTGTGTTGCTATGCTTAGTGCTTACGGCATATCCGTACTACTTTAATACATTTTAGAATATCATTGCCCCTACTACCGATATAGGGTCAACTCATCTAATTCTGTGACAAAACAGAATATGACAAAAAAAACAGGTTAAACTTTATAAATTTTATTTTTTTTTTTTAATAGGAACATTAATCAATCTTCTATTTATCAAATGGAGCAAGTGTAATCTTAACACATATGAATTAACTCAGCGTAAAATGAGCTTAATCAAACCGCGATGACTTGTCTAATTCTGTGACAATCACTATAATTCGGTGATAGTACTTCTCTAATTCTGTTATAACCGAATTAAGTGAGTATTTATTATTTTTTAACACAAAAGTAAAAAAAAATACAATTAATAAAAAATATAAACATATTGAAAGTAATAATTATGTATTTATTTATCAATGAGAAATTATCAAAAGAGGGGAACCATAAAAAATTCATATTGGACTTTATAATTGTTTGTGTGAACAGTGTACAGACTCATTTTTGACTGCAGAATATTTTGAATTGCGGATGTCAGCGTTGTTTCATTATATTTTCTATTTTTATTTTTGTCTTCCTCCATGCTGTCTAAAATAAAAAAAAAATAACTCACTTAATTATGTGATAAAAAAAATAACGGACTTTTTTAAAATGCTTGAAAGCGATCCTACTTTTAAACCTGAGTAAAAATAAATATTTTCTGACTTAAACGACTAACGTATACGTACTAAAAACAATTATTTATATACGAATTGAAAATAATAAAAATTTGCTTGGTTAATTCGGTGACACTGTTTTGAGTTGCAATCTTGAAAATCGTTAACTTTTTGAACCCAGGAAATAAGGTATTATGCAAAAACAAATGAAAAATTACTAAAACCTTTATCGGTATCAACAAGAATATGTTTTTAACAATTAATTGTCAAAGTATCATGAACTTACACTCACCTTTTCTATTTAAAATTAATTAAATAATGACAGCACAGTTGCACGCTACTGGTGAAACGTCAAACATGGCGGGCGCAGTGACAAATCCCGTGATTGTTACTATCTCACCCGCACGATTTTGACAAAAATTTGTACACGAAAAGAAGCTTTATTACCATACCATAGGGTTAATTTTAATGTATTGAATTTTACTCCTATAACGCTGTAAAAGAGTCTAAACGTTGTATCTCCGAATTAAGTGAGTCACATAATTAGGTGAGTTTACCCTACATAATACAACTCACGTTAATCAATACTCACATGATTGCACCAGAACGCATAGTAAACTCCCGAAGTGTAGATTGCGAGTAGTGAGAGAGCTATCCCAAAGAGATCATACATTAGGAACGTGTTGTAATCCGTCTCCGATCGACACGAGAACGTATGGTAGAGGGCCGACAGCGCCATACATATCTGGAAACAAATAAATATTGTGTATTCAAAATAAATGCTTATTGTGTTAGATTTGGGCACATTTTAAGTGGAGGTGCCTTTTATAATATTACTAGCTGCGCTCCGTGGTTTCATCCGCGTGGCTCTGCTTCTGTTGGTCTTAGCGTGATGATATTATATAGCCTATAGCCTTCCTCGATGAATGAGCTATCTAACACCGAAAGAATTTTTCAAATGGTCCAGTAGTTTCTGAGATTAGCGCGTTCAAACAAACAAACTCATCAGCTTTATAATATTAGTATTTAGTATAGATGTGAATGATGTCTAGAAAAAGACAGAAAGAAAGAAAATAGTGGTAGGTATCTAATTAAATCATGATAGTTTTGAAAGACATTTTACTATGATAAATCGTTATATTACTGGATGGACACATAATATTATCGTAATATAGAACGTGCCAATATAAAAATAACGTGAGAAAATGGAGAGTGTATAGAGCATTTATGTTTAAAATTATCTTATCATAAACTTATACAACTTAACTACTACGGTATATTTTCTATTGATTCATGACTATTAAATTAGTCAGTAAGGATTGTAATAATTCTTGAAAAATGTATAACAGGGAAAATAATAACAATAATGTAACACGAGGTTAATCTAAGGTTAAAAAATATGTTGAGATAAGTAAAAACATAATATACTTCTAGTAATAACTCACATAAACAGGTTTTGCAAATGCACGTCATAACATAATATTACATATAGCCAAACTAAAATGTTATTCTTATTTTTTTTTTATTTCGAACACGGAAACAGAGCTTTAAATATCCCGTTTTAGAAAATTCATTTGAAACGTCTTTTGCAATTAGGGTATAAAATTCAAGGTAACGTCGTTTTTGGCTAGCATCAACAAAGGCCGGTTCAGCACCATAAGTTTATATTTGCATATATGGACTGTAACTTTTTATGTATGATGTCAATGACATTGTTTTTCAATTTGTACCTATAAAAGGAACAACGGAAATACAATGCACCAAGGATATATAAACATCCCAGTAGGAAAATACGCTAATTATGAAGGCGTATTAAAATCGATAAATAAATTGATTCAATGGAAGGTTAACTAATTTCTTCAATATACTGAACTAGTGGCCCGCCCCGGCTTCGCCCGTGGTACATATTTCGCAATAAAAGGTAGCCTATGTCCTTTCTCGGGTATCAAAATATCTCCATACCAAATTTCATGCAAATTGGTTCAGTAGTTTAGGCGTGATTGAGTAACAGACAGACAGACAGACAGAGTTACTTTCGCATTTATAATATTAAGTATGGATTAGCGTTAGCTACTATAATACTATGTAAGATTACTGTGGTATAACATTAGATGAAATATTTGTATCGAAAAAAAAGTTCAAAAACTTAAACATAGACAATTTAGCTTTTCAGTGGTCGAAATATTATGTAATTAAATATATCGCTGCAAACCACATTTTAAAAATAATATATAAGTATTTTATTTTCTATATAAGAATATGATCAATTTGTAAGTAGAGCGTGGTAGAGCGTGGTAGAGCTAACCTTGAACAAGTAGGATTTAAAATAATTAAATAATTATTAATGGAATTTTTGTTTACCATTTTGTACTAGGAAGTTCTCATAACCTAATAAAAAGAAGTTTCACAAAATATGCAATAAAACAAATACTTTAGTCTATTTATATGCATTCATTTTAATAATAGATACGTATCTGTGTACGTAGCGAACTACATACCTAATTACACAAGGAATTAAAATGACAATAAGTGAGAGATTAACCTTTAATATTTTATTGGTAAAAGGTAGAAAGATAATAATAATAATTATAGATAGTCATTATGTAGGAAAAAATCTTTTTAGGGTTCCGTAAATCAAAAGCGCACTTGGCCGGTTTTATTTATCATTATGAACTATAAAATCATCTTAAGTAGGTACCTACTACACGTACACAACAAAAAATTATTATTACCAGTCAGTGTATGAATCAAGAAAACTGGCATAATATCAAGGACACTCGTTTTTCCGCCATTGTTTAAATCGCAGTGCAGTAGGTCTACCATGAGTTTACGCACACGATACTCGCTAGCGATTGTAGTAAGCGGTTTGTATGAAATTTCGTACAGCGCCCCCTAGTGTGCCGTATTAGAACTAAAAATTCTACCATGAGGTGCATTATAGTATACTACAGTAGATAACGTATAGTAAACTATACTACACTCGCTGTAGCAACCATACAATTTTTGCACCATGAGTTCTAATTTTGACATATGTCAT
>CAJQZN010018136.1:0-10417 GCA_907164685.1 Colias eurytheme | reverse complement strand
AATTCTTTTTTTATTATATCCCTTGAAGTACGAGGATGGTTCTTATAGCTAGAGAGCTAGTTAGTTTAGTTTTAGTGCAGTGGCAGTGTAAATGTTGTTGTTGAGGTTATGTAAATTTAACACTTTAGTTAACTACCAAGATATAAAGAAATGAGGATAGGACACAATAACTATTGGTTGAGGTATTTATAAACTCATAATATACTTTTAAAAAAATCACGTTTTAATAAATTTCTAGAATTAAATTAGAACAGCTGATTCAAAATAGCCTAAAAAATCTTAATAATAATAATTACGCTTCACAGCAAGAAGAAATGTACCATATGTACCCGCACAAAGTCGATATTGTGTTGCCTACCGTTCGACTCAATGGCTAGGGTTGTAACTACCTTTAATAATTATTACCAAACTAATAAACCGAGTGATGCGAAATAACCATAATTCTTTTAGAGTTTGATAAAATGATCAGGCAGGTATTTTCTTTAATCCTCTGAATTCTCGGTTACTAAATTGTATCGTTGAAATTATTCTTAATCGCGTAAATTTAATAAATAATCATATGGAAAACACTTTTCATTTGTTTTTTTACTTTCACGCCCAACTACTATACAATAATTACGTTGTTTCAGTATTTTGACGAGAAAACGCAGGAAACATCCGTTGTATCATTTTAGATAGATTGTATATTTTGTATCTGTAGAATTGAAATCAAAGCTATGTATATGTTGTCTCCATTCTTTTCTTATCGGATTGTTGATCCCAATGCGAATGCGTCACTTAAATTTTATAAAAGACAATTAAGAACATCAAAAATAAAGTGATACGTAAATATTTCACAGTGCAATATATTATGTAATTAATAATAATTATATATTTATGAAAAAATAATTACATCAGATTTAATAATAGCAATTGTTTTGAATGTACATAATATGAATAAATGATTACATCATAATAGTAATAATCACAATTGTTTTATTTCCCATTTGTTGCAACCCTAGCATATTTTCATGTAGCAGCAGAAGTACCTACACTGGCGGCGCGGCGGCATCGTGCGACATCAAAGGCATTGCCTTACTAGGTAAGTTTATAATGACTCATTTCTTTTATTATATAATTTACGTTTTACTTTTACAGAATCCGATTCAATGGATTATGAAGACGAGTCACACAACGCCATACGATAGTGATGATGAATGAACATTTCAATAAATGCATGCGTGTTTTTTTATGTTGTTTTGTAATTGTTAATTGTTTCTTAAATAAAGAAATAAACTAAATATTTAAATGATGATTTGTTATTTGCAACACAACTTTATATTTGAGATTCTTTACAAATGTATATTTAGTTTTGTATCATCAAATTTATAAATTTTATTCCATAGTTTTCAAAATTAAATGTAAATGACCATAAAAACATTAATAAAGTAAATCATTGATGTAAGGTCAGGGAACGTAATACATATATACATCTGACCATGTAGAAGCTAAGTCTTGTTGACTGCTGAAGTCTGTAAAGTTTTGTTGTCTGCTGAAGTCTGTACGCAATGAAAATGTCTGCCGTTTCGAAAATAAGTTTTTAAGACCCTAATAAATAAAATATATGAATGGCAGATCTGGTCAAATACTTTCAAAATTGTATTTTTTTCAGCACTTTCATAAGTGTCTGCCAGAATGTTATCCGCGTGATAATGGTCTGCCATTGTTATTTTCCGATAGTAATAATAATCTATTTTCAAATATCAAAATGGCAGACGTGGTCAAATGGTTTCAAAGTTCGCCAAAAATTTCCACCTGTCTTACCTAAGCGCGCGCCCCGTCCACCACTCTGGGCTTAGTGACTCCTCATCTCATGTATAGTAGGTATAGGGGAATCAACACACAAAAATCCAGGTCTGGTCAAATACATACAGGTAGCTTTGCGCTAGCTCTCTAGCTATTACTTCTTATGGAGAGAAAACGTAAACATGTACCACGGGCGAAGCCGGGGCGGACCGCTAGTAAATAATAAAATAATAAATAGTGTATTAGATTTGTTATTGTATCTTGTATACCTACGAATAATTATTCTTACGTCTTGTTGGGAAATGTTCAAATACCTACCTATTGAAATAATTTACTGTTACAAATCATTAGTGTTATTAGTTTTGAGTGAATAGGCATGGATCAGAAATTCAGAATATAATATGCTACTAACTACTCAAATACATACATGTTTACACAACAAACACCACTGACCTCTATAACTATAAGTTATAGAGGTCAGTGACCGTCAGTGACAAACACTATGGATACCTACGCTCGCGAATGCAAATTCGGTGATTTACTAATTATTGATACCTAGTCATTGAATTCGTTTTGAAATAGCCTGTACTTTGTAATTTTTAGTGTTATAGACATTTATAAAATGTGGTGCTCATTTTTTTGTAATAAATCATCCCGAACGCTATTGTATTTTCGATGTTTTATTTCAAGTGAACACCTATACAATTTTGTCACGAGCCGCCTCTGGCCTCTGGGTGAAATAAACAAGTCAAATGATTTTTGTTCTAATTGTATTTTGGTAGTAGTTTGTTTAGAATTTACATTACCATTGTTTAATTTTTATTTTGTATTTGCAGTAAAATAAAAAGATGAAAAACTTCATTAGGTATATTGTACGACACCTCACTCTGAATCGCGCTAGCGAAATTTTTTCGTTACAGAGCACATATACAACTTTCGGACAATCTTCATTGAGGCCGGCCGGCAAATCGAGTATGTCGAGAAACTTCACTTATTCGATGGAGGTATTCTACCTTCCTTCCTCCACAGTTGTGGGACCCCGACGTGCATTGAACACGCAGCTTTCTGATACTAGTAGCTAAAATCAAAACCACAGATATGTCTGTGATCAAAACCATAATAATATTTTTACCTATTATTTTACTAAAAGTCGAGTGCATCGAAATCATAAATATGTTTTTCACCTTCCTGGTTTTTTTTCCATAGTAAATAGTGTTTTTGATTTGTTGTTGTATGAATAATTATTCTTACTTGTTGGTTATGAAATGTATTTTGAAATAATTTACTTTTACAAATCATTAGTGATATTAGTTTTGAGTGAAAATGCTTGGATCAGCATAATATCATATTTGCTACTTCAAATACATGTTTTGATAAAAAAAAAACAATAGTGTAATGTAGGTAATAAAATAAAACTGCGTTTTATTGTAGGTAATCAATTTTGACATTATTTATTTCCCAAAATTACAATAAAATAGTTTACGCCAACAAATATAACTTTTATTTTTATAACAATCCTACTTCCTACTAATGCGAAAGTTCATACATGTTTCAAAAGAAAAACTTTTACTTTTACATACGTAGTATATTATTATTAGTCTGTGCTTTTACTATTATTTCAATTTATCCGGTTTAATTAAGACTTAATATTGATACATATGATCATTATAAATACAAATAGGAATTAACAATATAACGAATACGTGGCACAACTAAAATTTTACCGATACCACCCGTGGTCATTCTCCTTTGTGGGTCATTTGTAACAGGATGGCGGTTCTACAGCGAAAAAAGAAAAATGATGGTCAGAACGCTGATACCGGATACCTTAAGATACTGTAATATAAAATATTACTAGATTAGATAAAATATTATAGGTAGTATCTTCACCGTGTGTGACGCGCTTTACATTCACGCCATCTAGAGTTAAATCTTTATCATTTTTGTATACGTCTGTGTGTGTAAACGACCCTGTATGCAATGACAGATGTTAAAACGCATAATTTTACCGAATTGGGTGGATTTTAAGGCAATGATATAACATATTTCAATAAAATATAATATTCAGTAACCGCCATGACTATTCCTAGGTTTGATGACTATTCCAATTACGCAAAAACTCAAATAAACTAGAAATGTAGAATTCAGCGCCATCTAGCGGGATATTGGCTGGGAACAGATCGTTGCAATCACCTTAATATAAAGATACATTACGTTACAAGAATTCAAAGCTATTGGTACATGAATACATGAATAAACTTAATGACAAGATTTTGCAAAACGAACAACAAACAATACATATCTATTTTTTATGTTCGATGTTTTTCTTTATAAACCAAATACTCACGTTCCTTCCTATCCCGTCGCATCGTGCCATAGCTCGGGTGCAGCGAGCTGAACACGCGCTTGCTCGACTTGAACTGCTGCGTGAAGAACTCCTCGAGCTTGAGCTGCATCTTCAGCAGGTCGGGTGTCGTGCTGCGGCTCATCAGGATCTGCAGCTGGTGCCAGCTGAGCGTGCAGTGCGTCAGGATTGTGGCTGGACGGCTGATAGCGATAACGTTATAAATCACATTATTCATGATAGAAAACCAAGTCGATATTCGCTGTCTGACCCCATGTGTTTAAATCTTATAAATATATATGTGTATAACATATTATGTATAATATAATTGCACCCGAGCGAAACGGGGGCAGGTTGTTAGTTGATTATATATAAGTGAGTGAGTGAGTCTTAATAACTAACTCGACAATGTACTATGTTATGTGAAGATAGTATAATCATCTCTATCTCGTTTTAGTTGGAAACAGATCCAAATAATCAACATTAATCACAAATGGTCATTACTAGTATAGTCACAAATAGTCCCATAGTCACTTATAGTCACCCATAGTCACTTATAGTCACAATAGTCACCTAGCAGCTGGTCGGTGTCGTCGCGCCTGCCACTGGTCCCTCAGCGCAGCCCGCGGGCGCGACAACCTCGCGAGCAGCACGGGCGTACCCATGTACTCCAGCCGCAGCTCTAGTGCTGATAGACGTACTCCGCACACGTGTGCTGGACTACTGCCAGGCTCTTCTTCCACGTGCACTGCATAACACAACATAATATAGGTTAAGAATATTTTTTTTTTAATAATTAAATTTATGGAAATCCAGTTAGAAGGACCAAAATCGTATCAAAAAGTAAATTCATTGAATAAAACGGTCCCTATAATTGTATATTCTATTCTTCGAGCCGAATCTTCCTTATTGAACCAGATTCATATATAACATAATAAGAATTCATTGCTAAAACAATCAATACACAATGATCCTTCGAGCAAATAGTCACGAAGTAAAACTTTATTGCTAAAACAATCACTACACATTGATCTTTCAAGCCGTTTCTTCACGAATAAAACATTTAATACACAACGAGCCGGATCACGTCTTCTACACAATGATCCTTCGAGCCGGATAACGAATTTATGAAGTGAAAACTTCTTTAGCGGCGTTGAGCACTTTTTCTGTAATGGGTATAAAATCTTAAACTCGCGTCAGGACACGTGACCTGATCGAAAAAGCGTAAGACGGATGGATATCAAACATGCTCAACGTTAATAATCAAGTTTTCACTTCTGCCGGCACTATTTAATTCGGTCTATTTTTTTACTAGTTAATTCAGTAGCCTTTGCATTCATGTTCAAGCTGTATTAATTATTAAGTCAATAACGTTATTTTACTATTTTTATCACACACTTACCATGTGCATGCAGCTGCGTGAGGCTGATGGCACCCCCCACGATACCAGCACGCACTGCCAATACACAAGTTGGTCCTTCGAGCCGGATCCTCTATCACTTACCATGTGCATGCAGCTGCGCGAGGCTGATAGCACCGCCCACGATACCAGCACGTGCATCTAGCGCTGAGCCGCCTAGCGCCACGCGCACCACCATGTGCCGCCGCCGCGTGCTGCCGATACTGAGCCGACCGGATGCGCCTAGCGAGCGGCTCTGCCAACTGGCAACACAAAATAATATGGTGATAGTAGGGGTTAAAAGCAGTGAAAAAATATAAAATGATACATAGTTCATTCAAGTCGCTTAGTAAAGCATGTTAAAGAATTGATTTATAACTTTTTAAGCTGTTGCATAGCTTCTATCGCGGGCCTTGAGCGCGGGGACCAAATCGAGAAATTCCGTAACGAAAAAACCTCACGCTCCCCACTCCGACGGGCTCTGGGGTGTGGCTTGAAGGCATACTATGCAATAGCTTTACCGCGGCAGTCCCTGAGTGCCACACGTCTTTTTTTATGTTTCTGTGAGATGTCCTGCTACATTTTTCCGTAACATAGGTCTATAAGACGATAGTAACAATGCGGACAAACGCGAGAAACAGCTTATACATTTCCAAGGTACAATAGGCCTATTGAAGACGACCCTTTGCTGTTTAGTGTGAGTATTGAACATTAATATAACATTCTTCTTTTGAACAATTAACCTATCACCAAATTTCATAAAATTCCTAAATTGTTTTCACTGATATAATCACATAAAAATGCCACATTGAAATGTTACCTGACGTTCCCCATAACGTTGCCCATGTTCATGTGAATGTTAAGCCGCGTGAAGTTCACCGCGAACAGCACAAGGGTCTCCCACGCAGCGCCCCACTGTTTACTCTCTGAAAGACAAACAATAATTACATTATGTTCTGTAGTATTTCATAAATGAGATAAATAAGAGAAAAATAAATATTTTAGTTTTGTCTATTTCTTTTTTCTGCCTATCTTTAGCAAAATAATGTGAAGAAAAAATATTCCATTTCATTCATCTGCAAATACAAATGAAAAGGTTTTTTTTATAAACACTAGAAATTGATTTCAAATTTATAAAAGAAAAAAAATCAATATGGCTCACCTTTAGACTTTTGTGGATCAAGTTTTGCCTTTTCGCGTTGTGGCAGAACTGGCGACACCGGTGTATTGTTGCTTGACGTCCTATAATTTTTTTTATTTTAACTATTTATAAATGTATAAGTGTTGTTTACGAAAGATGATGTCGTTTTCAACTACTAGTTACAGGCACACTCTTTTAGAACAAAAGTGTTTGATTTTTCTTTTCTAAAGAGAAACTTATTACATCGCCATCGTCTCAAACTTTTCGTCTGTGTTGCATGTCAAGTGACAGTCGCTCACAGACTTAGTGGGATAAAAGTGTGAAGTCCCATGTCCCCTAGTGGGGTAATAGTACGAGATCCGGCTGCAGGATCAGTGCGTTCATCGGTTTTTTGCTGAAAACCGAATTTTTATGTATATTTATAATTAGGAGAATATATATCGACTAGGTTGCCAGTCAAAATTTGGCCGCAAGCATGTTTAATTAAAAATTTTCTAATCGATTTTTGGGAAAAAAATTCGTTCACTTGTTTTTTGAATAAAATGTAGTCTACATCACGTCAAATGATATAAAAATTCTAAAAAATCACGGTTGCCGCTTTTCACCTGGCCGCAACATCTTGGCAGCCTGGTGCAAACGGGTATGATTTCGATTTATTTTTACGTTCATAACGCACATTTATGAATCATATATCAAATTAAAGCTAATTTTTTTCTTTTTATTATCATATATGGTTGCCAGTCTTAGGCAGATGCATTATACGTCTGTTTCACTGATCGATTTTCTTTAGGGACAAGTAGGTGATCAGCCTTCTGTGTCCTACCAGACCGAGATATTTTTTATTTTTTTAGTGGGATAAAGTGAAAGGTAAAAAAAAGTTCCCTGACAAGTTTTAGTGTTGTGAAATTTCCAAATTAATTGTTCTACAATTAAAGGACCATTTTCGAAATATCCACTCACGGCTGATCCACGTCCAAACTGACATCGCCCAAGAACAGCCTCCTCACAATGGACCGTCGGTACCAGGCGCGCGGGAACGCGAGGATCTCCCCCAGCCGCCGCATGTCGTATTTGAACGAGGCTGAGCCGACGTCTACTATCGCTGTATACGAATTTGTGCTTTATTATTAAGTTTATACAGTCTAAATGCAATTGGCGTTAAAATTAAGAATATTTGCGAGATTTGGTGATAATATTTTGGGAAACAATTTGAAAGACTTCAGTCTTTCAAATTGTTTCGAATTAATGTCAATATGTAACCAATTAAGTGTGATCGTGTTCGTTTTCTAATATAAAAGTTTATTGTTTATAATATGTATTTTAATGCTAAAATGACAATAATGCAAAAGATAAGAGGTGTAACAACATCGCAAAAAAATGTGAATATGTAATGAGTAAAACTCTACAACGTTTCCAAAAAAAATACATTAACAATCTGCCACACTTACTTGAGAACCGAACAGTCGCTTTCGACTGATCCTGGTCGGTCTGAAAGTCCAATTTCCTGAACCTTGACAAGTGGAACTTGACGAATTCAACGTTGATGCTGAGCGAGTCCTTCCGCTCTGTGTCCGCGAGCGGCGACCATTGGGCTTCTTTAAGGCTCGACTTTTTGCCACCGTAGGGATGGAATATGTATACAGAGAAGTCTGCTAGGCATCCCGTGACGCTCAGCCCACCCATTGCGATCGCCGCTTCCGCCATTTCTCTGTGGACGGAATTATTTTTGTACTTGTATGTCTACACAAATGGAGACTACATAAATCGAAGTTTGGACGAATATAAGGTACAAGATAGCTTAATTGTACCCAACCTGCTAAATAAATTTAAAGGACGCTCGATTGGGCAAATGAACTAATTCATTCCTGAATTATATAAAACGAAATATCTGTATAAAATCGTCGAATCTCGCCGCTATCTCCTGGCAGGTGAACCTGTAGGGGCACACTCACTCGTCGCTCGCGCGCTTGGAGCTGAACACGATCTGCAGGCTGGGCAGCTGCAGCAGGCACTCGACGCGCGAGGCGGGCAGGCAGCTGAAGCGGAAGGCGGAGGGCCGCGTGTGGAAGTGCACGATGACGTCGACGGGGAACGACGCGTACACGTACTGCCCGTACGAGCCGCCACCCTCCTCCGCGCCCGACCCCCCCTCGCCCGACCCGCGACGCGCTGTCTCCGTTTCTGCGATACCAATAATATACAGGGTCACCAGTCAAATATCCCTTCAACTGTAAGAGACTATCCTTCAAACTGAAAGAGACAACTCGGTACTCAAAATCTAGTGTAATTTTGTAATGAAAGTAAATATTTTATTTTGTCACCATTTCCCTATAAATGAGTAAAGCGAGAAAACGCCTCCTAAGATTGTATACGTATAATTACGATCACGCAGCTATGCAAGAGTGCTGCTTGTTCTCTCGTTTTTTGTCTGGTGGTAGTTTGGAGACTAGAGAGTGGTTGACTTTTACGTAATATAAAGGTCCATTCCGCTGGAAGGAAAGGGAAATGAAGCGCAATCCAAAAAACTAGACAGATGCATAGGGTTAAAATTTAATGCCTATTGCAATGGTCCTTCGAGTCTTAAGTAATTATGCCAACAAAAATATGTTTGACTTAGATCCATTTGGTGGCGTTATAACTGTTATATTTTCATAACGACTTAACGAGTCATAATTTAAGCGATAACGTTTATAAGCGTCAGGATAAAACAAATATCAAGAAGTTTCACTTCTGACACGTCACGCACTTTTTTTACAAACGATTCTTTTTTTACAAACAAATCGCATTGTTCAAATGAGTATTGGCATTTGACACATAATGGTCATTGACATTACTATTCTTATAGGCTTATAGACTACAAGCCCGCATAGGACAAAAATATGGGTCAAATGAACCACCAGGGGGCATATCTAGAACGATAGCAGAGCAAAAAATAATAAGATTCATCACTATGCCGTCACTTGTAAGCTGTCCAACTGAGTGCAGATGAGAATTGAAAAGTACAGGTAGACTCGGTAAATTTTGGTCATATATTTTTGTACGGCATTCTTAACCATCGATAGATCCATTAAAAATAATAAGAAACCGCTCAGTGCCGTACAAAAATGTGGGTCCACCAAGTCGGAATTTTTATTTAATTTCCGAGAGTTACCGGGGGTAAAGGAGGATGGCCACATATGACCTGAATGCGAACATTAATCATCGGTGTATCAAAAAATAGTAATTTATGCGTGCTTTTACTAACGGGGTCTAACTTATTTTTTTCGGGCCGGGAAAATGTTATGTATTTTTAATAAATAAACTCAAATTCAAAACATTGTTTGAACGCATCCAAATGTCTTTCATTTTTACCTGTGTCATGCGTTTCGTTTTCACAGCGCAGCGGGAGTTAATTAGCGATTACGTTTAAAAAAATACTAGGATAATAATATATATTTCTTTGTTTTATTTCACCTATCATATTTAATAGCACAACCAGCAAGAAAGATATAATTTATAGATTTAAAAAATATTTTTTGCTATAAATACATTTTATAATATACCTAAAATATGTAAAACGGAACGTATTTTTTACCGGCATAATAGACACAAAGGTTAGATGACACATGACATGACTGACGCGTAGCTGAAAAACATGATTTTGTTTATTATTTGTCACTACAATGTTTTATTGGCTTATATAACAATCAAATAAATAACTAAGGCTACGTCGTCCACCCTTAGAATTTAGTTATGGCTGTAGGTATAA
>CAJQZN010018125.1:0-11303 GCA_907164685.1 Colias eurytheme | reverse complement strand
TTATTATATCCCAACACAGATGAAATAAGGATTTCAGGTTGAACAATATGTAATTAAACCTCAGTTCTAACATAATAAATTACTATAATATATTGCGGCTTCAGTTAAAATTTTAGTCCCATAAGTAGGTATCATAATACGAAGAGCGTTTAATTAACAATATCACGTTCACGTAATTGGATGTTCCAATTTCACGCTGAATTGTAAGCAGACAATAACCAAAAACGAGGCGTGAGACGCGATTTGCTGAGCTATGTCATCTGCATTGCAAATTTATTAACTTTAGCTTGCAGCCGACGACACGCCATATGCGACGCGCGTTATGAGATGACTGTCATTTCACCACACTTCATTGAGGTTCGACTCACACGCGCACAAGATAAACAACATTAATGTACCTACGTGTTCAATTTGGATATAAAATTTTTCGAGAAATTACGTACTTCAATACCAAAAAAAAAATTCTAAAATAGAGACTTGATTATACTGAAAATAATCAAGGGAATAAACTGAAAAACAATTTAATTTTCAACAAGTTTATCATGCTCGACATAAATAACATGAAATGTGCTAATTATGTAAGGGTTAGCATCTGTGAGTGCTGAGTGATGTGCATACGGCCCTGGCGCGGCGCCGGCTCGCTACGTGTCTTCAACTTGCAACGTAGCAGTTGCAGAGTATTCTGCCAAAGACGAGTTTGTTCCTCGACTGCTCCCTGGCGAGAGCTTATAGCACGCTGTTCCTATATAAATAAAAATATATCATAAATCATATAATCATAAATTATTTGAAAATTTCTAATATGTTTTTCAATATTGATTTTTAATTATGCTACCCTTATTGATCAGAAATGCGTTCGGGGTGTACCTACCGTGTATTGCCTTCCTCAAATATGATTATGAATATTAATGGGATGCTGCAATGGATGTGACATTAAGGGGAAATGAGCAACTCTCCATCATTTTACGAAAGGAGTAAATATTATTACGTTGTCGATGTTTGTGTTAATGTTTATTTCAAAGTTCATGTAGATTCCATGTTTATTTTCTATCCAGTAACACCTAATTAAATTGTACTTATTTATAATCATAATCGGGTTCTAGTAGATCATTTCCGAGTTTGAGCTTTGTTAAATTTCTCGATAAATTGTTGAGTGAATTTTGTATCACTTGTTTTCGTACATTAAAATGGGCTTCAATCAAATTTTAAGTGATTATTTAATAATAAAGTTTTGAGCTAAATGGAAATTAATTATTAAAGCGATTAATTACGGAACAGACCATACTATGAAACTTCGCAAAGCAACCAAAATAGGAAATGAGAATAAACAAAGCATTTTGTAAAATCTTACTTCTTCCAAATTGCGGACAATCTCTTCCAAATCAAATATTTTTTTCTTCAACGTCTCCATCTTTGACGGCTTTCGCGGGGACTGCATTGAATTTTTCATTTCAAACATTACAACTTCCTGCAAACTTTCTGCCTTTGTAATCTTTTGCCTCAAGTTTTTCCATTCATCCTCCTTACTATTCAGTTGGTCTGTCAATTCCTTCACTAAATTCTTTAAGGGTTCCATTTGAGAGGATATATTTATAGACGTAGCTTCGTACACTCGTTTCTTTTGCTCGTACATTTGCTGAATTGATTGAAATTCTTGTTTGATGGGTTTTATTTTATCGGCCAATGGCTGTAGTTCCTGTCGCACTTGTGACAGCTTCTGGGCAGTTTGTGCTACGAGCTAAACGGTGAAAATATAACACACGCATTAATAGCATAATTAGAAATAACATTTAAGAAATTAACATTCAAATAAATGATTTAATAATAGCTATCATATTATGGAAGTGCCCATTCAAGAATTTTATGTAGGTTTATTTATTTTATTACCGAATGAGAATCATTTTTTACCTGTGATAAGTCATGAAATGATTTTGTCTTTAAATCCGTTTGTTCTAAAGATGCTTTTTCGGTTTCATCATCATCGATCTTCATCTTTCTATTATTTAATAAAGCCATTTCTATAGTTGGATCTGAATTACTTAGAATTTGTAGAGTTCTAGTTAAAATGCCAGATTCAACCTGAAAGCAAAGTAAAGGATTGAAACTAAATAAATAATAAAGTAAATAATGAATTTTTATAAAATAAAAATACCTTAAACGACGACAAATTAGCTCGTTGCCTTTTATACACTGTACTTTTAGATCGTAAATAATTAACATACTTCTTCAGCTCTTCGCCTCTCAACACCATATCTCCAAGGAGTTGTTTTACCTATAAATAACAAAAAACAGATACTTATATCATATATTTAAAACAATAATATTACTCATAAATGGAACGTATTTTAAACAGTTTTGTTAAAAGAACTTCTAGGTATATTATACATAGTTGATCCCTACTTTATAATTCTAATTGATATAATATTCTTAATACGGAGGTCGAAAACCAATCTCTCCGAACTCGATGTCGACCTGTTTTATGGAACGAGAAAATATTTGATCGATTTTCCATGCCCAAAGTTTGTTGGAGAGATTGATGCTATTTCGGAAATGGACGTAGGTTTATAAAATAACGAAGAGAAACGAATCACACAAAGTTTTTTTACAATAAAATAAACATAAGATTTGATGTGAAAATACTTTCTTAAAAATCTCTTTAAATATTTATATTTTCTGTTTTTATCAACATCAAATTTAAGTTTTATTAAAAGATATATTAATGATGTATGTATAAAAAAAAAAACTAGTTCGGTAATTTTAATGAACGATATTAGTTACTGGCACATGAAACCTAGGGTGGGAGCGAGCCAAATGGGACATCGCCCTATTTAAAATTATATCGTTGGCGGTACGCATCAATAGCTTAATGTTGCCGTAACAGCAATGCGATAAAATATAAAAATAACATTTTTATTATAGAATGTTCGATAAATTGATTAAGAGTTGGTTTATTCAATCTAACTAAACTAAATTGATTGATGAAGTTCGGTTCATTTCAATGGCCAATAGCGACCAGATGATATTGAAGCGTAACAAGATCTTAATACTTCAGATTGTAGGTCAGCTAAGGTAGCTTCGTGTTCCTTGAGTGTTGCTGCAAGTTCGTGTACGTGAGAAGCGCTGGACTCCTTGTTGCGTCGTATAACAGACGCTTGCTGGCGGAAAGGAGCCAACTTATCTTCTTGAGAGCCCGCTGTGGCGAGCCGTTGCTGCACCAATTGTTCGATCTCCCCGTTCACTTTGGTTATCTATAAAGCATTTTAATATAAAAATTTTGAGCTGACATCATAACGAAAGGGGACTATACATATTTTATAGTTCCCTGTCCATGTCTTAAACTACAATCCATACTAATACAATTATAAATGCGAAAGTAACTCTGTCTGTCTGTCTGTTACTCAATCACGCCTAAACTACTGAACCAATTTTCATGAAATTTGGTATGGAGATATTTTGATACCCGAGAAAGGACATAGGCTACTTTTTATCCCGAGAAAATGACGCAATCCCGGAAATCCCACGGGAAGGGAACCTTGCGGGTTTTTGCGCGGGCGAAGCCGTTGGCGGAAACCTAGTTACAATATAAAACAGTACTACAATTTATTGGTATCATATTACGAATAAAAAAATTGAATTATTAAGCAAAATATGCATTTTAAAATAAAACATTTACGAAAACAATTGTACCTTATCTTGTACTACATTTAAATCGCTACGGTTCGGATGCTGCTCCATTGTTACAGTTTGCATAATATTCAGCTCTTTCTGTAAATTACTAGTTTCCTGCGGCAACTTTTCTTTTACCAGATATCTGTTCAGCTTTAAAGAGAAATAAAATTTTAGAACACGATCAGTAATAAGTACCAATATTGCCGGTCAGTAAATATTTATAGATGTATTACCTGAATTTCTTCTTGTAAATGTTTAATAACATCGTTAGCAGTCCTAGGAGCGGCGCTCTGCCCATGAATAACATTCAAGTACCGCTTTAGTTGATCTGATGCTGTTTTGAGCTGCGTTTGTTGAGTTTCGTACTGAAAAATAATTATTCATTCCGACATTATCTTTTAATTTGATGCGTCACCCGTATCAAAATAAAGCATCAATCACTCTGTGGACTCGGCTTTATTTTTAAAGCCCTTAATAAATTAAGCATATATATTAAGTCCATAATAGACCTGTCGAAATATCGATTCATAGCATGAGAATTTTATTGGGGTAAGTAATCCCTTTTGATGACGTTATATAATAGCTCATTTTTTAAGTTTTAAAGTTAAATTGTTCAAAATTGATTAAATACGTCGTGAAAGCACAGTCTATTTATCCGCGATAGAGATATAAATACACAGTCATGTACCTTTTAACAAAAACTGAAAAATTCTACTTAAGCTTTTTTTTGTTTGGGTAAATATGTAATCACACTTTCCCCGTATAAACACTAACCTGGGCTTCCAGTTCCTTGGCTCGTTCCTGTTGTAATCTTAAAAGTTTACTTTCATGTAAAAGCTCTTCTTTGTTGTTCACGTCTGTTAGATGCCCTTGCACATTTTCTAATCTTTTTATCACTGAAAAATATGAAATTCAAGTGTATGCAGTTTCTATTTAAGATGGAGAATTTTTATTTGATGATATAAAATGGGTTTTTATCAAAAACATTAGGCTTAGGTCGCGCTACGACTTTTTTCTGCGAGCGGATTGCCGCTATAACTGTAAAAACACCCGAGATGCATACACTGAAATTAAAAAACTGTGTACCTACCTTCAATATAGGTAAGTTCAATGAAAAAATAAATTTGATGTGGTTCGCGGTTTTTACCCGCTAGCATTTTTAACAATCTGCGGTTGCGGTAAAAAAATCGGGAATCGAGAAAAAACCGAAAGGGATGCTAAGTACTTGTATTCATTTGCTTGAAATACAAGACGAGGCTAAACACCGTAGTGCGACCTAGGCCTTATGAGACAATTGTGCCAATTGTGCCTATGCTATCGCAATTTGAGAAGCAAAATACGGAATCAACCCATATTATTCTTAGAGCATTAAATATTATTTTCTTTTTTATTTCCAACTGTTCGGTAATATATCTACAGTAAATTATTTTGCCTTAGCCTACCTATATTTTCGTTGTCTTTCAGTATTTCTTTCTATATTTTCAATGGACAAGATTACGTTACGTTACTACTTACGTTGTTAGGTACTTGTTCCTATTTTAATATGGACCTATCCGAAGCAAATTAAGTAACATAATATAGTCTTAGTGCTGGTTTAAAATCTGATATTTAAAAATGAATGTTGGTTTGTAAAATAGTTATATTCAATTCAATGTGTAAAACTATCGAAAAACCATCAGGTACCTACAATTTCTGTAGGTTTACCGCTGCGAATATTTAAGAGGTTTCGAATACCCATCCCATAGGAATCTGGCACCGAGATTAAATCACGTAGCTTACGTAAACAAAACTACGATCGCTTCTGTTGCTACGTTATATCTCCGTACAAATAATTTACCTTCCTCACATCACTGATCACAATCACCCAAAGTGAATTAAAATTTAACGCTAACTATTTCCTATTGACACAATAAAATATATGTATCTACGTACTTAACGTATACATAAAATTAAATGTAAGGTATTTACTTATTTTTAATTGCTGCTTTGCAAATGTGACTTATACAAATGAAATTACTAGCATTATGTTCTATCAGTATCAGCATAAAAAAAAATTAACTATTTTCTGATCTTAAACAGTCAGTCGACGAAATCTGAAATAATAAGATTCAAGTAGGCATATTTTTCACGAATCAATAATTACCGATATCTCGTTCAACTGCCATCTCTTTGATATCATTGATAATTTCCGCAGCACTTTCCTTTTGTAGGTGTCGCGTTCTTTTGTGAACGTCCTTAAACTCATCGATTAGATTGTGATACAACTCCAGTAAGTCTTGGATTGCATTGTTTCTCGCTACATCCGGTGGTATTTCGGGGACTTTTAAATATCTATAAGAGAAGGATTCGTTTTATGTGATAATATGAATTATCTGTTATTTTAAACACTTAACTAACTATCATAATCATAAAATATAAACTTAACATCAAACATTCAATAGAATAAAAATAACTTAATGTTATTAACAAATTTACGTTAATTATTGGATAATGGATATCTTCATTTTTATCATGTATCATGTAAGTATGTCCCATGTTTTTATGCAAGAAATGATTTATTTATTTATTTATCGTCTATCGTAGGTATATTATCTAACAACTGTCGTAGGTACCGCGTATGATAACTTTCTCACATAATGTAATTATTATGTCTACAACTGAAATAATAGATACTATTTTCCTGAATAAATAAATAATAACTCTACGTTAACTTCATATTTCTAACCGTAATAGCTTCTATTAGGAGTACGTACCTAATACCGTAATAGGCACGCTTAATTATGACAAAGCATTCCCATGTGTTTAGTTTCACAGCTTAGTATAAACATCTAAGATGGTGTTACCTCAATTAATTTCCGCAACAATAAAACATTAGACGGAAGGGAATAAACTTCGTGCTAAAGCTAACAAACTTTCTCATATACGAACCTCTTTTGTGCTAAACTCCCTAATTGAAATTAACGAGCGCAAAAATAAAGCCGCATAACCGAGACAGCCGAGACTCTACCTCCTTCAATATAATATCTCCTATATTTAGCGTATCTCATCCTAAGTGATTAATGAAGAAAACGACAAACGTACGAAGCATAAACAACATCGCAATTATAAGTTCCCCGCTTATAAATTCGTTATTTTGGTAATAAGTATTCGTTTATTGTAACTTGACTTTATTGCTCGACGCGAAATTAGATTTTATAGCGATAGTCGTCTACGTGACGCTATTATTGTATACCTTGCAAGATACGCTGTATTCTTAACTTGATCCTTATTTGTTAGAAGCCAATGTAACACATGGTGAATGGTCCTAGCATCTCCTGCAAGGAGTTGAGATCTAAATACAGCTGGGTCTACTGCAGACGGCGGCCGGTACTTCACATTGCTCAACATTTCCAGTAACCTCACAGATACAATATCACTTTCTTCGAGGGAGATATCCAACTAAAAAGGGTTAGTAGCATATTATAAAAGTCAAAATGTTTGAATCATAAATACAAAGTAAAAATAATTATATATACTTAAATTTAAGCGTTACCTGTTATGTAGGTAATACCTAATATTCACCTATCGATATTCATAAAATAGGTATAACGACTAACGAATCGGAAAATCTTTCAGATGCAAACGAGGCAAATTCCGTAAAAGATTTATTAATAAAGGAAAAGTTACCTTTTCTCCAGCATTGAAATAAACCAGCAAGTCCACAAGTAATTGCAACAATTGCTTTTCTTCTAAAGCATCAAACTTTATCAAGTCATAATTCCTTCCTAAAGTTGCGTTGATTTCTTTCACAATAAACTTCATCTGCTCAGACATTTTAGTTATTTGGAATTCTTAGTTTCAAATAGTAAAATATAAATCTTTTCCCCACTTTTTCTGTAACCAAACTTGTTTACAACTTGTTTACAGCATTTGTTACTATAGCAACGGATCACGGCACCCAGGCACAGAACAGTAAAAACGTGGTAAAAACCATAGGTAAAAAGGCCCAGGCCACCCTACTTCAGTCTCAGTCACGTCTCAGTAGTCAGTACTTATAGTAGGGGAGCCCAGGATGCTAAATGTGGATTTACTCGAGCGTCACGGGAACCTATTAGAATTGGTAGATTAGACCATAGCGAGAAAAAAAGGTCCTATAATGTTTTCACTTTTAGCGGTGGGGAAAAATTGGGTTTTTTGATTTTTTTTAATTTAAAAAAGAAAAAAATTGGCTTGGAAATACTCAAGCGCGTTAGATATTGATATTTTGCATGCTCCAGGACGTCACTGAAAAAAAGTATACGTTAATCTGACGATTTAAGTGGCGATTTAATCGCTATGAAGAAAGGGTAAAAAATTAAAGTAATATTATTCGAGCGCGTCAGATTAATATATGGGGGGGGTTAGTTACAATATAAGAAGTCCCCATTTCGCTAATCTGACGATTCGAGCTCAACCTTAGGGAATTATGGATTATTCAAATTTTCCAGCGGGGCCCCTGAGCGCACCCACCAACCATAACTGCTCATATTGACTAGAGGTACTAATGAATAGCTAAGGTATCGTCCCTTATAGTAATCTGACGCGCTCGAGTAAATCCCAAAATCCCCTCTTGGGCTCCCCTACTATTAAAAAAGTTTGTCTCATATGATTTTTATTAAGGTAAATAAAAAATGTAAAATTTTAATGTGAGGTATTGTGATATTCCTAATATTAAAATAAGTACAAATACAAATGAATATATGTACAATTAGTGCACTAGTTTTTGTACTGGCGAGTCACTTTTTTACAAGTGATGGTCTAGGACTCTAGGTGATCTAGTGTTGTTTCTGAAAATTTCCATTTGAGCTCTTCCTTGAGGAATTTGTTATTTTTTAATTCATATTATTTACAGATATTATTATAATGAAGTTACTCGACAATTAAAAAATATATTTTATGGAAATATTTATTTATCATAAGGTACTTTCTCAATATAGGTACATTATTATACTTGCACAAGTTATTTTCTTGAAGTAACGTACTTGTAGTTGATGTTCCCAACTATCTTAAGTCTTAACCAATATCAATAGATACGAAAATAGGACAGCAATAAAAAAACAGAGGTTAAGTTGGAATAATTTATATTTCTATTATGATACAATCATAGATATATCATATTATTGTAATCGTCAAATCTCAACAAGTTACGCTTACACTGTACACTTTGTGCCTTACACTTCAGTAAGTAGATCTCGTTATACAACTGCCAATCACGGAACAATTCGTCTCACAGCCTTATTGACTACATTCCACAAACTTCCCGGCTAGATGCTCTGCTTGAAGGGGAAACAAAGAAACACTAACCTATTTAAGTCTTCTACGAGGTTATAAAATTATACTAGTGGCCCGTATTCCAATATCCGAGTGTGAATCAATTCACGTTAGCTGTTAGATAATAGATTTTTTATGTGGTTCACATTATCATTAAAATAATAAATATGTAATACTTTTTTCAGTAAATAACAAGTGATATTTAATACTTTTTATAATTTAATATTCCTATACGAATAATATATTTTATAATACTAGTATCAGTAAGATTTGTAGATAATAGTAATATAATAATTCTTTGGCCATGAGAATACTTTGAATACGTAAAAACTCAGATTATAAATATGATTTTAAAAATGTATAAAGTAACATAAACATGATTTTTTTATTGATCCCAATAAATTATACAGAAATACGGAAATTGAACCTTATATGAAACCACTCGGATACTGTAATACGAGCCTAAGCGTTCACGTGAATGACGTAATCAAAACACATGACGCGATATCACTGGCTAAAACCTACTTAGCACCAATGAGGAGAGAAGTTAACTTTGTCTATGTCACGACAATATTACAAATATAAGAAGGTAAAAAGTACGAAATTAGCACAAAAATGTAGTCACATAGTGCAATGATCACAAACAATAATACGGTTTTAATATTTGAAACTATTGATAATACGATCTGTTAATAAAATTTATACTAAATTCACAATAATAAATTATTTGTGGATATGCATATTCACTTATTCTATTTCTTATGTCCGTGAACACGATATAAGTACTTCAAATCCTCATTATAAAATTAACAATAAGTAAATAAATAATTAAGCTAATAGCGTTTTAATTACAAATAACTAGAGACGATTGTGTACGAACGAAACCTAATAGTGTTTATTTTCGTGATGCGCTTCGAATTAATTCACTTCTACTTACAACTATGGCATGCACCATCTTACATTTATTAGACCCTGAGTTGACAAAATAAGCACGCCGTAACAACAAATAAAGGACATATCGAATCATTTCAATACAAATAGAAGCAAAAATTGTTACATAACACTTTATAAACCAAATATAAAATTTATTGAAAATACTAAATTATCGTATTGATTTTTATTAACATAATAATTTGTACTCTTCTAAATTAATGAAATTATATATCATACATACAATTATATTAGCACTAGATCAATGTTAAGTGTGAATAATAATAATTAGTGTTCAATAATCGCTACCTTCGAAAATTGTTTAATTTACTGATAATCGCATTACCGTAATTAACTACAACCCTTTAAATAAAAAATAAGTAAATGTCGACATTTACGATTCATGTGAAACTAATTAATCGATAACATAATTAATTTTCGTTCAGTGTTTCTATAATACACGCTTGGTCCTCGCAATCTTTCTCTCTTGACATAAAAACTTTAATCCTAATTTCACTTTTTGTTAGGAATGTTGTAAGAGAGAGTTAGGAAATGCAATCGAAGACCTCTTTAAGCTAATAATTATCATTGGCGCGATCATAGCCGAAAATTCGGAATATAAATTAAATTTTGATGTCAACAAAATAAATGCAAAAACATAAATAAAAAAAATCCTACTAGAACAAACAACGTCAAAATACTATAAAATCAATATCCTCACAAATATAAACGTACACAATTATACAAAACATAAAAATCATCCTCGAAGACGACACATAATCCGACATCTACACGATACATCTAATAATAAGGTACCTCATATAAAATATCACTAAAATCTAAGTCTAAGTCTAAATCACAAGATGAACGAAACGAAAATACAAGGCTGAACGCTGTGTGCGGCAACAACGCTATCGCTTCGAGGGACGCGGCTCTCTTTTTCAATTCCATCGAGCGGCGGCCGAGCGATTTGGCGCTAACGTGAACAGAAGACCGACGGAACGCGCGTCGCTCTCACAGTAGACCGCCCTTCCGGCCGAACAGGAAGGTACTGAGAGTGCCGAGCGGGGACGAGCTCACCGGCTGACTGATGGTAGTCGTGGGGGTCGCGCCCACCGTCCCTAGATCCGTTCTCGGACGGGGAGCTCGAGGGCCTCGCGTTCGCCTCCCTAGCGTGTTAGTGTTGGACACGCCGGGAATGTCCAGCGCGCCTTCACCGGGATGCGCGGGCACGCCGAGCGGCGCGTCCGCGATATCCGGCCGATCCGCCGGCTGAGCGGCCGGCGACCGCAACGTTCTTTTGAGACACGTCAGCTGTTCCATGGGACTGCGGTGCACGAGGCCCGTGTACAAGGAGCCGGGAGTCTGCAGCGCGAGGGGGGCGGGGGAGCCGTCGGCCGAGGGGGAGGTGAGGT
>CAJQZN010018118.1:0-11177 GCA_907164685.1 Colias eurytheme | reverse complement strand
GGAATTTCGTTTATCAATGGGATATTTGGCTTACAATAACTGTATTCACCTTGTACTCAATTTTAAACTTTATCAACAAGAATTAAGATTTAAATTCGTTTATTTGTGTTTATAACTGATTAGCGAAAACGGTACACACACACACATAACAAATTCGAATTTGGAATACTCATTGACGTCTAGCTATTATTAATAGTTAATACACAAGCTAATTTGAATCTTATATCGTAGATATAGAGTTAGATTTGAATTAAATATTTTCGCACTGCTTATAAAGAATTCAATAAATATTTGAATGAAACAGCTGATTCGTAAAGCCCACGTTTATAATTCAAAACTGAGCAAATTAAGCGTGTTTAAGTATGTTTGAAACACAGCTGTCAGACCTATTTCAAAAGACATGTGACGTAAATTTTAATAATTTGCTAATACTAGATTTTAAGTTTATTTTAAAACTAGCTGTGCTTCGCGGTTTTGCCCGCAGTGCAGCGCTCCTGTTGTTCTTAGCGAGATGATATATAGCCTACCTCGATGAATGGGCTATCTAACACTGAAAGAATTTTTCAAATCGGACCAGTAGTGCCTGAGATTAGCGCGTTCAAACAAACAAACTCTTCAGCTTTATAATATTACTAGCGGTCCGCCCCGGCTTCGCCCGTGGTACATATGAAAAATAGATGTTGGCCGATTCTAAGACTTACCCGATATGCACAGAAAATTTCATGAGAATCGGTCCACCCGTTTCGGAGGAGTATGCAGACTAACATTGTGACACGAGAATTTTATATATAAGATATAGTATAGATATCGAAAAATTAATTGGTAATAGGAACATATTAAAGCCAAAAAAGACACACATTATATCAATACACGTCACTCAGAAATAGTAAAGGCTTGTACCATCTTCGAACTCCCCTTTCAAAGAAAAGGGAATTTCAGTAAGCATATCCCAACAAATAATTTTAGTTCCCATAGAGGAATTAGTCACGTCCGTCTGTCTGTCAGTCCGTCAGTATGTCAAGGGGGAGCGTGATACGTTATTTATATTATTTGTAGCTGTTTCTGCTCGGTTCAGTGGTTAACTGTTAATTGAGAGGTCCTGGGTTCGATTCCCGGAGAAAAAAAGTCGGTAAATTGAAAAAAGATTTGTAGAGAAAATAAGTCAGAGGCAGATGTGAAATGCATCTGCTCTACTATACTTTAAATAATTATTTGCACTTTGAATGACTGGCAACTCATAAATTAATAGATATAATATAATACGCCAGGTAAAAGGCAATTTCTTGTTTTGTTTGATGATTAGTCTTAAGCAATTTTCACGAGCAAAATGCTCATGTAATCTATGTAACTGCATTCAACAAAATAAAGTTCAAATAAATTTGATCTATGAACTGATGAACTCACTTTCATCAAAACCAGTTTTATAGTAATTTTGGGGAGGATAAGAAATATATAATCCTTCTTATGTTCGTTCTTTCTTAATCGTCGCACTTATCTATATATTCTTATCTAAAAACTAAACTAAAAAGCTCTGATTTTAGCTTTACAGCGATCAACATCCTCCTCATTTTAACGTCTCTTCCCTGCATACCACTACTTGCATCTCAATAAAACAAACATTTGATAAGACTGCATTATAATACAAAAACTACAATATACTTAGGTATATGTATAGACAACACAACAACACATACAAGAAACATATATCTTCATTCAAGACACACAATTTGTAATAATTGCAATTATTACATCGAGTGTATCGAACTGAAAACAAAATCTTGAAGCCATTTAAGTACAGGCGAGCGCAGAACAACAGATATTCGAGTACACTCGCGTAGGGAAGTGCTAAGAGTGGGAGTCGTTAACGCGCGCCCCCGGGCGGGTTACAATGGTTCTGTACGTTGTATGAGCGTTACAGCTGTGTGGTGTACACTGCTGGTTGTAAATTAAATAAATATTATTTATTTTAACATATTCTTTTTCGTACATTTTCGTACATTTTTTACGGCAACTTAAAAAAATGTAAGCGTTTTTAAAACTGAGCTGATAATTAAAAAAACAAAATCGTCCAATAAACAAACAAAATTAAGAAACGTGTTATTATAATATTTAAAGAAAATCGATCAAAAAATCTACAAATACTTAATTAAAATGGAAAAGCATATTTCATAATACTTAAATAATTAAAAGAATATCAAACGGTGTACATAATATTATAAAAGTAGCAAAGCACTCCGTATTCTCTATTTGTAGAAAGCTCGTAAAAACATCAACAGATTCGGATATTACTGGGTATAAGTTTTGACGAGCTTTCGTTGATCACAGAAATCTTATCCATGCGAACAAAGTTACAACTCAGGTAGAAATATCTACATTATTTAAAACGCGCAATGTACAACACCCCATGTTTGTGTACAGTCGTGTAGAGTACAGCGAATGAGTGAACAATTTTTGCAAGTGCAGTCGTTTTGTGTTATTTCGTACGGATGCGTTTGTTAACGGCGGATTTTGAGACGCGAGGACCCTTGTGATTCATGTCAATGTACACTCGTGTGCATAATGTAAATACATCGATTATAGTATTGCTAGTTAAGATGCAGCAGTACAGTCGTGTACGGAATTATGCAAGCGTCGCTATTGATATTAACGATGTATGGACGGGTGGTACAGTGAAAAACAAAGGTGTATAACAGATTTTAAATGCGATTTATTCATCTCTATCATATATGAATCCGTGTTTCCCTTGGTCACATCACGCGTGAGCGGCTGGATCAATTTCGATAATTCTTTTTTATAATATTTTTGAGAGTACGAGGTTGGTTCATATGTAGAGAAAACGTAAATATGTACCACGGGCGAAACCCTGGCGGACCGCTAGTTATACATATACATATTATAAACCCGGCGTTTCGTATACTTTGCAGCGAGTGTTGTCACGGGGAGATGGGGAGTCATCGTGACCACGATAAATCGCGTTTAAAATCCGTTATCACTACATAGTATAAATCAAAATCGCTTTCTCTGTCCCTATGTCCCTTTGTATACTTAAATCTTTAAAACTACGCAACGGATTTTGATGCGGTTTCTTTAAATAGATATAGTGATTCAAGAGGAAGGTTTTAGTATATAATTTATTAGGTTTTAGACAAAGCGGGCGAAGCCGCGGGCGGAAAGCTAGTGTTTAATATCTAATCGTATAATAGTCGCGTAAAATCAAACTCAAGAAAATACTAAAACTGTTTTCAGTGATTGTGTGTTTCTTTTATGATTATTGCTAGTCTTTTAAAAAATATAAACTAGACTAGCTTTCCGCCCGCGGCTTCGCCCGCGTTTTCAAAGAAAAACCCGTTCCCGTAGGATTTCCGGGATAAAACCTATCCTATGTCCTTTCTCGGGTATCAAAATATATCTATACCAAATTTTATGCCAATTGGTTCAGTAATTCAGGCGTGATTGAGTAACAGACAGACAGACAGAGTTACTTTCGCATTTATAATATCTTATATATAAAATTCTCGTGTCACAATGTTAGTCTGCATACTCCTCCGAAACGGGTGGACCGATTCTCATGAAATTTTCTGTGCATATCGGGTAAGTCTGAGAATCGGCCAACATCTATTTTTCATATGTACCACGGGCGAAGCCGGGGCGGACCGCTAGTTAGTTTATAATATTAGTATGATAGCTGTCCCGGCGAACTTTGTACCGCCCTGTCAATGAATGTTGTGTTACCTTTTAGCTGAACTAAAGGCTTTGATGAACGTAATACAATGATACAAAATAAATATTTATATGGATTGATATGTAATAGTATTTTAATTTATTATTATTAGTCTCAGAGAAAAATGATTGAATTTTAATAAGCTGTGCAGCATGGATTAAGGCCGTGTGCGCGGTCAGTGCGCTGTTTGGCTCAAATATGTGATTTTTCAAACCAGATTGTCCATCAACCACTTATCTTACAAACATATGAATTACTAATAATTTTAGGAAATTTTATTGTCTATGTAGTTAGTTAAGAGTTTTTTTCAATTAATACAGTATTTGTGAATACCATCAAGATAACTGAGCCGATGATTACTTGATTTCACTTTTAGTGTCAATTTCGAAGCTAAAAATATCTGAAATTGCTGACAGATCTAACACACAATTATTTTTAACTAACTGCAAAGATCCTTATTAAAATAGTTAGTTAAAAGATTTTTTTATTTTGGACTCCTAACTTACGAAATTAAAATCCGAACAATGTGAATTTTTTTAGAAATTATAGTCGACAAAATGATTATTTTCACCAAGATATTTGACTTTATTGAATATAATTTATACATATTTCAATAAAAGAATGTCTTACTTATAAGATAAAATTTAAAAAATCAACTAAGGTACCTCTATTATTTTTCTACAAATTTTTTTAAAGTACTATAAAACACTGCGCGCGACCCGATTAAAATCAGTCGGCAGTGAGCCTTTCCAGACAGAGGACATGTTGCTCGGCGCTCTCCTGTGGACCTATGCTGTTCATAGTAAAAGGATAGCGCAAGCCGCGATCTATCGTAATAGATCGCGGAGATTTTGACTTGCGTTAAATTGAATATGCGCTCTTAACTCTTTTCATTCTTTAACTGTTATCGACCACGCCATCGTTTCGTTTCACTTTAGTTGTGATAATAATTCTACCATTATCATTGGGCGATCGACGCTGATACAGTGGGTAACCATCGCTGCTTGTGATGGTCTCTGCCATCAATTTTCGTGGATACCTTTTGGTACACTCGCTGTCAACCATGCATGGTGTTTGTTAGTTGATGGTTTCACACGGTCCATGAATCATATATTCGTGATAAAAACGTCATGTCGGTCTGGATCGGTGTTAGGATTAGCAATCCCCGCACACTCATATATTTTATTCTTTCGACTAACCAAATTAAAATGTGTGCATGCTGCAAGCCAGATTTTCGTCATTCGATTGAATACATCCATCATTGAATAATCCCAAAGATGTGTTCCTTTAATGTAACTCATCAGTGATCGGATTTTTTTCTTGAAAACACGTGTGGTGATGACGTGCCGATCACTTGATATTTGTCCGGGAAGCAACAGTTGAATAATTTCCATCCATTTCGGATTACATATAAATGTAATGAATAGATCTGGCCGACCATAATGACGAACATATTATTATGTCATTGCATCTTGCACATATTCACTTGGGCTACCTGTGTATGTCGCCGGTAAAATAATCAATAGACCAACATTTTCTGCATCTTTTTCTGTGCTAATTGCATGGCGTAAATGGATGCAATCTTCAAAACGCAATTTAACTTGTTTATAGCTACGCAATATTGTTGACGCAGTCGACGAAATCGCAACAAATAATTTTAATTTTTTACATTTTTATTGAATTTTTTTTTAATTTTAATTTTTTCTAGCTGGCCCGGCGAACTTCGTACCGCCCAGTCAATGAATGTCGTGTTACCTTTGGGCTTGGAACTAATTTAGGCTTTGATGAATGGAATACAATGATACAAAATAAATAAAGATATACCTATAACAGCATTTTATTTCGATGAATATAGGTATAGGAAAAAGAATAAAAAAAACAATAATTAGATACTTGATTACTCCATACACGTGCCAGAGAAAAATTATCGAATTAAACTACGTTTTGCAGCCTGGGATGCATTCGGATTAACTCTTTTCATTCTTTAACTGGTGTCGACCACGAAATCGTTTCCTTTCACTTTAGTTATGATAGTTCTACCACTATCATCTTGTTGCCTGTGATAGTTTCTACAGTAAATTTTCGTGGATTCCTTTTGGAACACTCGCTGTCAACCATGCATGGTGATTGGCGGTTGATGCTGCCACACGGTCCATCAATCATATTCGTGATTACAACATAATGTCGGTCTGGATCGATTGAATACATCCATCATTGAATAATCCGAAAGATGTGTTGCTTTAATGTAACTCATTGCTTGAAAACACGTGTGGTAATGTCGAGCCGATCACTTGATAATTATTGTCCGGGACGCAGCAGTAGAATAATTTCCATTCATTTTGGATTTCATGTAAATGTAATGAATAGATCCAGGCCGACCATAATGACGAACAAATGTCATTGCATTTTGCGCATATTCATGCGTATGACTTGGGCTACCTGTGTATGTCGCCGGTAAAATAGCACCTAAGCACCTAAATAGCCCAATATTTTCTGCATCTTCTTCTCTGTGCTAATTGCATCGCGTAAATGGATGTAATCTTCAAAACGCAATTTAGCTTGGTTCAATCGAATGAGCCAGGGCCTCCGTTTCAATTTTAACGTTATAATTCTTTTATTAATATTATTTCAACGCAATATTGTTGAAGCAGTCGACGAAATCGCGACAAATAGTTGTCAGAATTTTTACATTTTTAGAGATTTTTTTTTTAAATAATTAATCGAACTATCCTTCTTGGTTAGTTTCCTCACCGAAAATACCTTATCAACTTCTGAAAGTACGCGTACCTAAACACAAATATTTGAGGAATTTTTATGTATCTGCTTTAATTGCACTTTTCAATAATTGATTTAAAAAAAATACAGACAATAGTTTATTCACCCTTTTTACTTTTTAATTATTTTACACAAAATACATTTTTGAACGCATGAATGTCAAACAATATTTTGACCGTATTCAACCGTATTTGACTGGATTGACAACTAATGATTGACATATACGAAAATCTAAATTATTTTTATATAGTGGCCCGCCCCGGCTTCGGCCGTGGTACATATTTCGCAATAAAAGGTAGCCTATGTCCTTTCTCGGGTATCAAAATATCTCCATAGCAAATTTCATGCAAATTGGTTCAGTAGTTTAGGCGTGATTGAGTAACAGACAGACAGACAGACAGAGTTACTTTCGCATTTATAATATTAGTATGGATGGCGCCTGTAACTTGTGATCGTCGGATTAAACGGTTAAAGCCAAGTTAAAGCTATACTTAGACTATATTTTAAGTAGGTACTTACTTACATGTTGTTTTTCTGTAAGTTCTATGTATATTTTTGTATTTATCTTTTTATTGATAACAAATTTAAGGTTTTGGAGTTATACTTTTTCAACGGATTTTAATCGCGGTCAATGTACCTAATAATATTATATTATCAACTAGCTTTCCGCCCTTTTGTCTAAAACATAAAAAATTATATACTTAAACCTTCCTCTTGAATCACTCTATCTATTAAAAAAAACCGCATCAAAATCCGTTGCGTAGTTTTAAAGATTTAAGCATACCTACATAGGGACATAGGGACAGAGAAAGCGACTTTGTTTTATATTATGTAGTAATGATGATATTATGTTACTTTATTTCCTACTTTGCAAATACCATAGCGAGCTTGCACATGTATAAAAGGAAACATAAAAAAAGTCTAAAATTAAAGTTTCATGATAAAAAGTCTAATTTGATCGCTAATATTTGTTTTTTTTAATATAGGTTTTTAAAAGCCACTTTTTCTGATATTTGCATCAATCATACAATCACTAGCCATGCACGCAGACGAGTACATAACCAATACATACGTATCAATACATCGGTACAGGGGGTATAGATAAACAAACACACGGCCGGATATTGGCCCGGCTTAGCGATGACTAATTTCCGGGTTTCCTTCCCCAATAATTTGCTATTCCAGTGTTTGTCTGTACGGTATTATGTGTGTTTTGCAGGTTGATTTTAAGGCTATATATCCCTACTAATCCATATCTCTATATCTTCCCTATATATAAAATTCGAGCACAATGTTAGTTACCAAAATCCTACGGAACTACTGAACCAATCGGTTCAGTAGTATCGTGAAATTTAGTGTATTGGGTAGACCTAAGAAACGGCCAACATCTCTCTCAGTACCTTTCTAGGCAGAACAATGTTTGACGGGATAGCTAGTTAATATTATAAATGCTAAGGTACCTAATAATATAATTTATCCATCTATCTGTACGTATGTTTTGCATGCCTAAACCACTGAACCGATTTGGATTAAATTTTAAGAAATTAAGAGAAAAACTGTTTCCTAACCTTTTCTAAATCTAGTCTTAAGAGCGAACTAGTTACATATAAAATAAATTTAAAAACTTCTATTCGAAAACCCTAATTTGAATGGAAATATATTTTGTTTACATGAATATCTAGATTAACTACAAACATAAAAACGGAGCGTAAAAAATTATTTGTAGTTATTTTTATTTTCGTTATTGGAAATGAATATTCCAATTTAAACATCAAATTTTAATAACATGTGATGTCTACTGTAAAATACAGGTATTGGTTGACTGATACTCGATGTAAAATCAATTATATACGGACAGAAATGAGAACTCTGTGTTGTCTGGAAGAAATCGCTATTTAGCGATAAGGCCGCCGTTTGTTACAATGTATCCTAGGTTAAGTCTCAATTTGTAATTTATCTTGAGCAATAAAGCATAAATAAATAAATAAATAAACTCTATATTTACAAATGCTGCTTTTTAATTGATAAAATAAGCTGCTAACACAGTCAGTATGGGTACAAAATAGCCTATGTTGAATGAACAGTTGGCTTGGTTGGTAGTGGCCCTGCCTTCCAAGGCAGAGGTCGTGGGTTCGATTCCCACCCGGGGTAAATATTTGTCTGATGAACATAGATGTTTGCACTGTGTCTGGGTGTTAATTATATCTATTTAAGTATTCATTTAATTTATTTAATTTTTAATATTATATATGTATGTTTATCAGCCATCTGGTTTCCATAACACAAGCGAAAGCTTAGTATGGGATCAGATCGTGCCGTGTGTGAAAATTGTCCTGAAATATTTATTATTTATGTTACTAGGTAAAGATGTATGAAGTTTTCCTCATTATATTACTAACTAGCTGTGCTCCGCGGTTTTACCCGCAGTGCTCCTGTTGGTCTTAGCTAGATGATATAGAGCCGTCCTCGATAAATGGGCTATAACAACGAAATAATTTTTCAAATCGGACCAGTAGTTCCCGAGATTAGCGCGTTCAAACAAACAAACTCTTCAGCTTTATAATATTAAGTATAGATATAGTACCTATAATATTATCTATGGTTACATGGATTTTTAAGTCGAGTAGCTTTTGAGTTAAATTGTAACAACCAAAGTAGGTATAAAAAAACTCAAATCGTTCTATGGAACAGTTGTTATTGAGTGATCACTACAATCGAGGTCGTTGGTTTAGTTCTTGATGAAAACAAATTGTTTTAGTCTCTGTCTAATTAATGATGTAATACATAATATAATAAAACTATTAGGTAAAAATTATATTCTTTGGCAGTTTTTAATTTTTCGCAGTTAGCTACCTTAGCATGGTGCGCGCGGTGTTCACTCGCGGTCGATCCTGTGGCTAAATAAAGTATGTCTATAGCTAATATGTAATTCTGATGTAACCTATATTCCTGTAAAGTTTCATCCAAATCCGTCCATTAGTTTTTACGTGAGAGTAACAAACATCCATACATCCATACTTACAAACTTTTAGTACGATAAAAAACAAGCATATTTCTATCCTAAGCATTATAATCTACTAATAATTATTTAAAATTAAGGGTGGTATAATTTCAAATACATAAGCAGGTGGATAATTATTTAATCCGTCGCAATTCGTGATTTGACCTTTGCAGGTGTTATCATAATATCATTGGATGATATAAATACCCACCACCTGCTCTCAATTGCTTTTGATTTAGCAATTAAATATTTTTTTAATAAAAAACTAAACCGCCTTCAAACGGTCAGAACTGGACAAAATATTTAAATAGGACCCACCGGAACACACTAGCATTTAATTGAAAAAAAAACAACAAAATCGGTTCTCCCAGTCGAAAGTTGAAGAAAAAATATAGTATAACAATTATTGGTTTAATGAAAAATGTCGCCTCTCATCTGTAAAATTAATAACTGGCGAAAGAATCGCTTGAAAAATATGCAAAAAAGTCCTGTGTTTGAATGTCATAAAAATATAAATCTGTTGAGTACCTACATGAATTTTAATTGTTGTGCAAAATTGTAATTATAATTATTGTAATTATATAAATATGGATATTGTGTCTGAAATAAAGATCTATTTATAAATACGTTTATTATACACAATATTTCAGTCACATGAATATTTTCAAAAAAAAAAACGTGTAACTATGTTTCTATTTCTAGAAAATAATTTAATCTCATTAAAAATGAAAATCCTTATACTATCCGTATCCTATAACATAATTTCGTCAACAAATAACAACTAAAAGTAAACAGTAAAAAACGACCTAATCTGGTTAACTCTCACAAATCACGAGGGCTTCGACCTTACACCAGGAGTCGGGTAAATGTAGTTAGTAGCGGTTACATTACAATTTTAAATATTATTTTGTTTAATAGCAAACAATTAAAAGTTTGGTTATTATTTATTGTACTGACTAATAGTTGAATGCAAAAATGTCAATGTGTGAAAAATTATTTGTAACTAGCTTTATGCCCGCCTTTATCGAAGGGAGTAGAGTACATAAAAAAACTCTGAACGAAAACATTAGACTTAATATTAATTTCTTTTGATATAATTTAGAGAATGTGATTAATTTAAAGTTAAACCAAAAAAGTCAACACTTTGTAATTATAAAGACGTGTCATTATTGATTTAAGTTCAAAGAAAAGTATAAATGAAACGCAGAAAAGACAGACGAAGGATTGATTTAATTATTTCTTTGAAGGTAAAGCCTACGAGACATTGAAACTTTCTTTTCGAGTACTTATTTCTTGAAAAGGCGAAGTGAAGCCTGGTCTGAAACTTTGTAAAACTTAAATTATAATTGCGAATTTAGGACTCGAGTATCTTTACCTTTCGAGATCTTTATCAAAAACTCGGTACATAATGGCAATAGGATTGTTTGATGTTTAAAAGTAAAATGTGACTATTGTCTTGACTTAAACACGAGTTCAAATTACTTGAAGCATTCATTGAATTTCTTAGGAATTTTATATAAAATGGGGTTAAAACGTTTTACGTTTACAATAGCATATTTTAAACGACATAAAAATATATTTTTAAGTGAATATTATCTACGTCTACAAATTTTACTCATAACGTCTTTTGTGCTTTTGGGTCAATCAATTTTTAAAGGTCCCGATCATAATTTTCTCGTA
>CAJQZN010018115.1:0-10995 GCA_907164685.1 Colias eurytheme | reverse complement strand
ATTATCCAGGGGCGGACTTGAATAATTAAAAACAAATAAACTCGACAGTCGACACGGATTACCTTATCTTGTTCAATCTTGATTTATATTTTTCGTTTTCTGATTGTTCACGGATATGACTGTGGTTTGTGTATAATTGATGAAAAGGACGTAGTTAGGTTTTTATGGCGATAATGTCGTTTGGGTCACGCTTGCGTGTCCGACTTTCTGTTAAGTTAATTTTAGTGGGTTTGATTTTTTTATATTTTTTTATATTAAATTCGCATTATAATTCAGTAAATATGTATCCAAGGATGTTTATTTAATCTTTGTAAAACTTATATCATATATGTATACAACCATTAAATCGATGTCTAATGTTTGTATTTATCTAGTTAAATGTACCTATTACAGGGTAATAATTCTGAAAGTTTTTGCATAATCGTAGATACATATTTTTAAAAAATCGTATTCTGCTTCCCACCTCCGCTGCGCCGCGCCGTCTCTGTAAATAATAATTTACCTTCATGATATGCGATGAGTCTTAAAAACTATGTTTATATTTTTTATTAAAACGTTATTAATTCAAACTTGCTACTTTATACCATTACAATCATAATTTATTATAGCATCTCGAATAAAATTAATTTTCATATCAAAGAATTAGGTTTATAGGTGGATAAAGTTTGTATGTTTATAAATATGTGGCACAACTTTGTCAGTTTTAAGAATACATGATTTACATATATCATCCCATTACACGCTTGTTATAAATAGTAAAAGTTGATCTGAATTTCGACATTCGACCCGCCCACGGCCCACGGCCGGAGCAACAACCAACATAAATCGGCCGAAAAACTCCGACAATGTTATTCTTACTTATCTCCAAATGAACCATAACAAATACGAAGAAAATGTTACGGAATTAAAACAACGCAATAGTTGTGTGTGTGTGTCCGAGTGACAGATAAGTGTTTGTTCAATTTATATGTGAAGGGTGCTCCACTCTGAGACGCGCCGGCGCCTTATGGGCTCACGACTGATCAATATTTTTATTATTAAAACTATTATTTTACTTATATAATCTTTCATTTTATAATGTACAATTTTTGCCATCCTCATGGGTCGTGGTGATCGCCTCATCAGGTCAGACCTACGCACCAGCTTGGTTTCCCGCAGAAATAAAAAAAAGCTTTATAAAATATTTATTTTTTCAGAGTGGTGAAAAATATTACAAGTTAAATCACTGTAAATTGTCTTTAAAATGTTTAAAATTTAAATTTAAGTGTCGCTTCTTCTTGTAGGGTTGAAAACAAACAAAAAACTGAATTTTAATTAATTGCGTTAGGGCAATAAAATCTATAGTTCCTTAAAAAATTTACATAACCCATTTAGATATTACAAAAGGTTTTAGAGCCTATTACTTGAGTAATATTTGTCTGTATGTATTATTCTAGATACGATTGTATTAATAAACACTTCGTATAGTGTTACAAAATTAATTCACTAAACGGTTTAAGTAACGGTACGCCTGAAGACTCATCTCCTAGTTCCTCTCTCCTCCCAATGTAGTGTCTGTATCGACTAATTCGTCAAGCGATTCACATCTTACACTCTATTGAAATACAGGTGTAAACAGCTTGCATGTATTAAATACGGCAAGCTAGCTTGAAATGGTCGACGGTAAATAAACAGTTGATACATACGATACATTATTGCATCAAATATGCTATCCTGTTTGTGATCAAAATGGCACTCATTGTTGTTATCAATAGAGGTGACAATAGCGTGAATCGATAGAATTTCTTATCGTAGTGGGTTAGTGGGCAAGAGTAGTCGGGTCAAACGTTTAGCAAACAGCCAGAGCCATACGGATTCGTTTTGCAGGCTATTTGTAGTGGCTACAACGAAATGGCTAGAAAAGCACTCGGTCCTTCTAACAATGTTGATCGTGTTTCGTTTCGCTGAAAACCTGGTGAGGTTTCGTTTAGAAAACTCCGTTTACTAGCACTCTGTTACTCCCAGAAGGAAATAACACTTACATTTCAAACTCATTCGACTGTTGCAAAATTAAATGTTTGAAACATTTTAAGAACGTGCACCTGACATGCAAATTTAAGTTAACTTCAATAGCTATTACAAAATAACGAAACATCCACGTCGAGGACACAACAATCGAGGATATATAAAGAATCAATAGAAAATTAATCAAACAGCAAACTTTAAAACATCGCTATGTCTTAACCGAGCAACTCGGAAGCATCTTCGGATCACATTCAAAAGTAATCGCCCATCAATCAACCTTCCCAATTCCAACAAAAAACTCTTTGTCGGAACAAAACCGCCAGTAATTGTTGGCGAAAAAACAAAAGTGGGAATTTATAACGAGATGAAACTTCTAAATCATTCCGTTTAGTGCGAAATTATAGTGTTTTAAACTGGACGTTTAGGTGATTTGTGCGTCTGTAATAGTCTTATATTGAGGTAGCGTGCCTCTGCCGAAACTCAATAATGCCGCAATCTATTAGCTGAACAAAAAGTGAGCTTAATTTCACACCTGTTTACCTTTAATTCCATAATAAGCAGGCCTCGAGAGTTTTTACGGATCCTGTAGTGGCTTTTAATTTTCACGAAGGTTTGTTTGCACAGTTTAAATTTCACTGCTTTTTCGATTTATTATTTATGCAGTGTAAATTAATATATCATTAATTTTGTGTAAATCGCCCATTTTACTCGAGCGTATTCGTGTCAATTATTGCATGATTGGCACAGTAATTATTGTGATGAAATTAAATGTAGATATATTTTAAACCACTATTTTGTGTAGGTAATAAAGAATAATACTCATATTTATAATGTAACAATAAAGGGAGAACTCAAATATTTAATCATAAGTCATCACTACAACGATAAATAAATAAGTTGGTACTTAGATACCTCTTAATATTATTGGATAGAAACCTATATGACTTATTCTTCAAGGCAAAGAATTCTAAACGAGTGTCTATTAGGTATTTAACAATATGTTTTTTTTCATCTTAGGGCCGATTTTTCAATGCTTGGATAAAACATATCCGTCCAATAAAGTATTACACGAACATTTTAAAATGTCACCTGTAAACTGTCATATACGGACAATTAGAATACATTTTTGAAGTGGTAGTTTAATACTAGGGATGTAACGATACCGATACAGATACCGATATATCGGCCGATATATCGGCAAGCCGATATATCGGTATCGCCGATAATAAATCAACCGATACCGATATTTTTTTATTAAATTCTTTCTTTTCTTTTATGTTTTTGCATTGTATTCATTCATATTGTATTATTTCTGTTTCTGTAATAGTGTTAAGGAAGAGCGGAACCTCCTGACACAAGCATTTTATTTGCTTACTAGGAGTGTTCCAATCACAAATTTGTTTATGTAAAGGAAAGAAATAGATAATTTTGAATTTTTTTAATTTTTAACGTGATAACGTTTTTAAAATCGTTTTAGTTGGGTGACATGTTCATAAACTTGTGTCACACCAAAACCTCACGAGCGCGATCGCAGGTATAACGAGAGAGAGACGGACCGATCTCCCGTTTCATCTCGAGCGCTGCCACTGCATTATGTTATCACGTAAACATCTCGATCGTAAACCTACTTTACAAACAACCAATTTTTTTGATATCAAATAATTCAAAAAATCCGCGCCCAATGAACGATGCGGGAGGCCGCCCGCGCGTGCGCACTTTGTTTTCTGAAAAAACTCTACCAATACTGCCGTCCTTTAACTAAAAAGCCGTTAACCCTCAAATGGTCAATTTTCAGTTTTAAATGTAGGGTGATAGAGTTCAGAATTCTATCTTTCTGTCTAAGAATCATTAATAGTTATAAATATATGAAAAATATTGTAAGCCGTTAAGTAACACAATTTTCAGCGATTCCATAACTTGAAAGCGTCTAACCAACACTACTTCGCTAAATTTCCTTTAAAGTACCTTAACCGCCAGATTTAATAATTATTTTTTAGCTTTTTACTTGACTAAAAGTACGTTATCAGATTATACTTGACTATAGGGACGCAAAAGGACTATAACTGCTTTATGATATGCTTTCATATAACGATTACAATGGAAATCCTTACCTTATTTGCAGTTACTCGCCCTTAACGCTTTTTTAGTTAAGTGATTTTATTTAGGAAAAATTCTAATAACACTTTTTTGCTTAGCTACAAAGCAGCTAACCCTCATTTTTTAGCTAAAAGGCAGTTATCCGATTCTGGTGATGCATCAGTTTTGGGGATGAGAGTGATGATGAAATAATGTCGCTCCCAAGCAGAGTACCGATTATTTTTGATTTTCTTTTACAAGACGTATTGTTTCTGATCAGGTTTACTAAGTTTTAAACAATCTAGCAGCTAAATTACGGAAAATATAACAAGTCAAAGTTACGAAAATTTGGTAGGTAATGGTTACGACAGTGCGAACTTTCAATCGTACTTCTCTGTTTAGACTCTGATTTGTCACTGTAACCGAGAAAGAGAAGAAAGACAGTCTGTACTATTTAATTTTTAAAACTATTTTTTAATTATGTAATTCACCCCTTGGGTGGAATTAGTAATCGACTGTCAAGCAATGTACTAGAGATGGTGATACAAAAATTGTTAGGAGTACACTACCTTTGACCCGCTGACGGGGAGTCCATTTTGCAACTATTGCTATTTTTTCTTATCTTTATATGTATTAGATTATTAAGATTTGTATTTTTTACATTGTAGCAAATAAAAAGTTTTCTACCTCCTGCTATTTTCCACATATTCTGGTATATTATATTTTCTGAATGTGGATGAAAGAGTCTTTTAATCATTTGATAAGCGGTTCTACATTATTTATTAAGAGCATCCCACATGTAAGAGCTTGAAGCCGTATTGAAACCAGGGTGTATTTTTTCAAAAACCTTGTGCACAAGTCTTAATTTTTTTTTCAGGAAACGATTTATGTTTACATTGTTTGTGGTTCTATATGTACTCAATATCCGTGACTCGCATGATGGCTTCGCAGAAGAATATTTATAAAATAACGTTAAAATTGCAATTCTAAATGAATATAGGGTTCCAAAAAAGAAAAGCGAGAAGATTTATCTCAATCTTAACCCATTAATGAGCCACTGTAATGAAATAAACGTGAACATGACGAGAAATAAAGGTTAATTTTATCGAAAACTTAAAAGAGTCATTTAGTAAAAGAGTTTAAAATACTTGTTACTCACAACAAGACGCTAAAACCATTAATTTAGATAGTGTTTAAATCCTTAATACTTAAACCTAAAAGCTTTTGATCCTTTTCCTTTCCATTGGTTGACCTAGAGGATGTAATTCCCGAGAGCAAAGCCTCAGACAGCAGCAAATTTTTAACATTAGTAAGATTAAAATTTAGTACAACCATATAGAATCATAGTACAAAAGCATCCAAAAGCCCTTAAACGCTGATTATAAAGTTTTTGAAATTTAAATTAAAACGAAAGTCTTAGCTTAAAAGTAGTTATAGTAGCATAACGACGTTTTAGGTAAGCATTTTATTAATAAATAAAAAAAAAATCACAAAATGAAAATAAAAATACTAAATTACTTAGCTAAAAAGTCGCTATGGTATGTGAACGGCCGTCTTGTCCAGTAAATAGTTAAAATTTTCAGATTATATCTAATATCTAATATCTAATATATATTATAAAGGCGAAAGTTTGTAAGGATGTATGGATGTATGGATGTTTGTTACTCTTTCACGTAAAAACTACTGAATCGATTACAATGAAATTTAGCACACATATAGAGGGTAACTTGGATTAACACATAGGATAGTTTTTATCCCGGAAATCCCACGGGAACGGGAACTATGCGGGTTTTCCTTTGCAAACGCGGGCGAAGCCGCGGGCGGAAATCTAGTGCTGAACTAAACGAGAAAAAGTGAATTTAAAAATAAAATATAACAGTTTCTGGGTAAAAACTAATATTTATATATAATATAATTAAATGTCGATCGATGTATCTCACAATAATTATTGTAAGTGTCATAATTTTTAAGAAATAACGATTTCCGTGTTTTTTGCCATTTACTCGAAACTCACTTCGTGGGCTTAACGGCTTTCTAGTTAAAGGACGGCAGAATAGTAAACTTTTATTAGGTACTGATTGTATGTGTATTACTTAAAGTTTAACTGACTTCGTAAAATAATAATACCTACTAAAATAAATGGTTTTGTTGTTTTTTGATTTGGCATTTTTATTTAAAAGAATACGATTAACAGTTGTCTCTGTTAAATGTTGGTAACTTTTTATGCATAATTCACTATTTATTTTTCTACCAAGCCATCGATATCGGTATCGGTATCGGTATCGCCGATACATTACTACAAATATCGGTATCGGTATCGTATCGGCAAAATCATGTATCGTTACATCCCTATTTAATACGTTATTCGATGAATAAGTTTTAACCAACGATTGAAAAATCAGCCCTTACTCGAACAGAAAGATTGCAGAGTTTTTATATTCATCTTCTTAAACAAGATTGAATACCTTTTTCCAATGCCAGTTTGCTATTTATTATCGTCGTGGCAATAAATTACTTAGAGTGTACTAATCAGGAACACCATCTTTTATTAATTAATAATTTCGTATCGGGAGTTACTTAAATTTGGAAATTTATGAGATATATCTCTGTATGTTCTGAATGTTTTTAATACCACATAATAGGTATTATACAATATATGAGATTCAACATCTGTCGCGTGGACCTATATGACACTGCTTCCAAAGATTACCCAGGACAAACAAGCTACCAATAAATTTTCCTGCATCTAATACCTATAGTGTACCATGTACAATCATCAATTGTTGACCGGCGAGTTAAACAACTCTGCTTTCCAAAGATGCCTTCTTGACACAAACCTTTTAAACAGACTTGTGCATCTAATATCTACCCACAGTTTCTCAAGTAATCATCAATTGCTGACCGGCCGCAGGACGCTGACGTCACAGCGTGGGTGCCGACACGTCGTCGTCACGCTCCACAAAGCGCGAGGTTAGCGCAGCCTTGGCGTCGCCTCACATTGCGCACCGGCTTAGAACAACTGTTTTTCAACTGTATGATCGGGCGATCAAGGAATCGGGTCAAGTGGCTTCCTGAAATGGTTACAAAAGGTGTAAATTAGCTTGCCATTTTATCTCCATACGTAAAGTAACAATGTTGTAGAATGGTAATACCTACCATCAGTCAGTTAACTATGAAAAATCAAAGCAGTTTACTACTTATTAACTATACACATAACAAATCATAATATAAAAAAAAACCATTCAAGACACCAGGGATAGCGGTACATAATATTCAATCATCGGGCATACTTGGTATCATCTGGTAAGTAATGCGATAAAGTTTTAATTTAATAGTTTCAACTCATTTGATATACCTAATATAATTTTATAATATATACAGAATAAACGATAGAATTCTTTACCCATTTGTATTATTTAAATTGGGATATAAACAATCCAGAAACAAATAATATTAAAATTCACTTAATTAAAGACTCCACAATACCCTAAAACTGTCGCTTTAATAACTTAATTTACTTTTGTCTAAGTACCTAATAACGACTTATTTTCGTCTCAATACACAGCATAACAAGCAGTACATTAAACATTACCTATCACAAAAGAAAATAATTCCAAAGAGAAATAAAATAATTTCACCATGGTCACCTAGAATCAGGTACCTAGTAAAGAACAAAATGGCCAATAAAGTAATAAAGGAAGAGCAATGTCATAAATCGCATGTGTCTCGTCTTGGGCATGTCTAATGACTTGTCGATATTAAGACAATGGCTCAGCGTGATCCTCATAAAACTGGGCCCGTGACGACAGCGTCGTCCAAAATATTTATACGCGTGACAAATGTCCTTTTTGTCTCTAAAGGCCTGTCTCGCCGATTGGACATGGTCTTAGGTGCTCTTCGCTGAAAATATCCGTTCCGTATTAAATTTACTGTGAGGGACGCATGTCATGTTCGAACCTAAATGGTGGTTTTGGGAAATGTTATTTTTTTCGATTTAATTAAAAAAATATTTAATTTGTAAAAATAACTCCCGGCTAATGAGAGCCCTGATGATAATTAAAATGTATGACATCTCAACTGTTATAAAAATAAAAGACTAAAAATATGAAAGATAAAATTTATTTTTCAATTCCTCATAATAAAGATAAGAAATGTCTTTGAATGAATATAATTGGTAAGTGTAAAACTTTAGCTCTAAAAGGGACAAGCTTTTATACCATTTTATACGTTTGTTAAAAACAGCAGCGGTGTAATATAAAAAGATTTGTAGCAATAAATATTACTCTTAATCTTGTCTTAATTAAGTCGTAGCACGTGCCAAAGCTCCGAGTATTCACATGTAGGCGTTTTATATAATCTCTGGCATTTGTCGTTTTATTTCGAATTGTAAGTAATAAATCCAGGCGGCGATGACCGATGGCTGTGAAAGTTCACACAATAATTTAAGTTTTTAACACTACGCTGCCACCGGCAGATGGCTCTCATTAGCCGGTAGTGCTAATATGTATCGATACTATAGGTAATATTTTGTAGTTGTTTTTCTTTTTGGAGATTGTAAAAACAATCTGTCATCTTTACTTTAAAGTTTAAAGACGTATGAACATATTCCATTCACATTACTACACAAGATAACGTTTACCAGGAATACAAAAAGCTCTTTATTTAATAAAGTTAATAACAATGAAGCAAAGGTAGAATGTAGTGCATGTCTAAATATTATATGTAAGTACCCATACTAAATTCGATAATGACTAAATCCCTTTCAAAATCTGACACAGGAAATAATACATTTCCGATACACCTAACAACACGTCACAGATGAGTACATCTTAAATAATCTAATGATAAACCGAGTTTCGTAAGCGAATATTTTCTATCTAGACTCTTTAAAAAACGACCTCCATCACGAATGTCATTTGCACGGCGTGCCGTTGAAAAAGCAATTATTTCAATAGCCCGCGCCGGCACCCAGCGACAAAAAGTGGGCAGCACGCGCGCCGTGACTGGTCAGTGGTCGGCAAGAAAGTTGGGAGACGAAGGACACTGCTGGTTTGGGTAAATACTGTTTAGAGTTACCGTGTACTAGGTGCATCGTGAAGGTAAGTAGAGAAAAGTATTTTGGGTCATGTAGGTACCTATGTTACAAGGTAAAACTGGAAAAGAGAAACGAATTATGATAACTGATTATATTATCTACCTATTAATCTATACTAATATTATAAAGCTGAAAAGTTTGTTTGTTTGTTTTTTTAGCATTTATCATCTCGCTAAGACCAACAGGAGCGGAGCACTGCGGGTAAAACCGCGGAGCACAGCTAGTGCAAGATGTATATTGACAGTAAACATAAGACACTATTTTGTAGGTGTGGGTAAATTCATTTTCTGTGCAAATTGGAATGCAATAAATGTTATGTTATGAATTATGTTAAGTAATCCTCTATAAACATAAATACGTTAGCAAGATACTCATAAAATCTACTCTGTCTATAGCTATTCAAGACTATAAAATGTATGTCAACAAGTTAATCGATGAAAAATTAAATACAATTTATTCATTACAACAATAGTGCTTATCTTATTTTTAAATTCTCGGCAGCAAAAACTAATTGGCTTTCCACTCTGCTTGGTTTTGATAAACTTCAACAATCGATCGTCTATTTCCGCTCATCAATTAGCCTTTTAACGAATAATATTACAAGGTTAAACTGATTTTATAACATGCTTAACTAGGTATATGATCAAAAAATGTATCCTGTATTTATGGATATTGGAATAAGTGCTCGGTCGCTTAAGTGGCAAACTTTTACGAGTGTCATTGGGATGACAATGCAATAGGCATCGAGTGGCCATTGCCTCTACCACAGCTCACAAGTCACAATCAATGATTTTACTTCGAGTAGCTGCGTATTTTATTCGTCCAAATTTAGAACATGTTTTGGACTTAAATAAATATGTTGTACACGTCTTAATGATTGTTTGTTTAATATCATGGAAATTGATCCTAATCTGTCATGAAAATTTAGTTTTAATGTCTGTTCTAAGAACGTTAAAATACATGATTTAAATAAGAAATCACCTTTTTAAATTACATTAAAAACAAAGCAACGGTTGTCGTAACAATAAAAGCAATCGTTCGACAAACCACAATCACCCTTGGCACGGATTGTTACCGGTGTTACGTTGTAATGATCTAAGAAATACTTTTCTTGATACATTTTCAATTATAATATGAATATATTTAGAAATGTGCATTGCATTTGAAAGTATATTTTTGCATTTTCTTGCAGCATTTTAAACTATTGTGTAAGGTAAACTGCGATTGATTTTTTTCGCTTTCACGTCATAGTCGTTATCGTTTAGTTATAAGTATAATAGCTGGGTCATTTGGTTTGATTCCTGCTTGGGATACAGTAAAACAGATGCTCTATTTTCACTTTCTTATTAAGTACCAAGATTTACCTTTATAAATACCAAGAAATAAAGTCTCCGAATTTAGTATGGTATACCTTATCTTAATTCATAAATATTTTCTACTTTAATGTCAAAAATGTTAAGATTCTTATAATTTATAAAGCTTTCTTGAGAACTACATTCTAAACTTAAGACTGACGTACGAAAAGTAGGTTAGGTAGAGTGTAGACTGATTAAAGGTCAGTTTTCCTTCAATGACCCAGAATTTAATACAAAATTTTTACAGATACGCTTTTTGGCCTTCAGGCAGATTTTTATGATGTGGTTAACTATTTATTTAGTACCACACAGCTGACGACGCCATAGTAATTTCCTGAAAAGATAGGTTTAGTTTCGAGTTAATTACAAAATTACATACCTACTAGGCTACTAAACGTTATTAAATTAAATTAAATTTATTTATTTATTTTCTCATCACAAATGCACAATCAACACATACATTGT
>CAJQZN010018111.1:0-10632 GCA_907164685.1 Colias eurytheme | reverse complement strand
AAAAAAAATTATGAGGCGTGCACTTTTGGATTTTCCAAATTATTTTATTTATTATTATTGAAGTCACTGTTTGTAAACAATGTTTGTAAATAGTTACACAAATTAATCCTTCGTTTGTCACAAATAAAACTGAACAACGACAAACACTCGGTCTAATTTAGCCTCGAGCATTTTTAGAGGTCTCTTTGAAGCACGCTCCTAACCACTAAGCAATTTTAATCTACATCCAGCTAACATTTTCACCTCTTTAACCAAGCTGGCCAAGTTTATAGAGCGCTCAATTATAAATTCATATTCAGTATATGTAAAGTGTGCGGGTAGTTACCTACATATTTGCTGTCGATTATAATGAAAAACGTATACTTGTTTCTACTAGCAATCAGTCGACCATGTGCAGTGGAATTGAAAGCACGTCTTTGCATTGCGATTTGCGCAGTTGCGTTTGATTTTGAGGCATCGCAAGCAAATAATCTAATTAATTCTAATTTAGCATGTTGTCATTAGCAGACCTCAGAATAGCATAAATACATATACACCCGAATCAAAATGCCATTACCCAAAGTACCTATTTAGCGAATAAAATATGTAAATCATTGCGGTAATAATTCTAAATTCCGACATCGCACACCGCGGTAAAGGTCTTCTCAATTCAGAGCAGGCATTTAACGGTCCATATTTCAAACACTTTAATAATTTTTATGCTGACTTTATAAAAACATTTTGACTTTTTAAAACGCTAATAATATGAGCTTCACGTTCACCTGTATGTTGCTGAGTTTGTATGTAACCGATTGCTTTAGACTTGATTTTGATCCACTAAATGGACAGATTTAATTCAAACACTTATCAAGGATCGGACCAATACAAAATTTAAAGTGAAACTTTTATTACATCGTCTCAAACTTTTTGGTCTGTGTAGCGCATGTCGCGTGTATCGCGGCTGCCGAGTAGGTATACCTACTCGGCAGCCGACCGTCACGCGACATGCGCTACACAAAGCAGTGTTCGGAACCGTTCGAACAGTTTCACTTTTACCGTGGTTTCATAAAACCACACAACATTTTTGAGAGATAAAACGTTTTTTAGTTTATTCGAACTTGGTATATTTATTAATACTCCTCAATTGCAATTGCAACGGGCACGTGTATCCAGATGTGCCCACGATGTAGAAAATAAAATGTATCTGACGCCTTGCAGACGTGGAGAATGCAATTGCTCGAGATGCTAGGTTGGCTTGTGACATAATGTAATGTTATAGCTGCATAGGGAGCTGTTTAGCATCGATATACAGCTTTACTAGTTTTAGCCCGCGGCGTCACTCGCTTGGTGGGTATACTTGCGTAAAAGGTAGCCTATATTCTAATCCAGATTACTATGAGGTATATGTCTACAATTTCATACAGATTCGATCAGCTGACTTTGCGTAAAAGAGTAACGAACATCCATACATTGTTCATTACCTTATTATGTCAATAAAGAATTTTTTTTATTCTTACAATATTTCACGTTTATAATATTCGGAGTAAAATAATTGTGAACTTTGTTTTCCTCTAAGTAAGAAAGATTTTCATCAAACAACAGTGTGTCAGTAAGTTTCAAAGTTCGACACATATTCATAAATGTATCGTGAAGATAGACAGTTATATACCCACACATGCGAACTGCGTGTTTTCAAACTTTTGGGTCCAACGCGTTCTATTCGATCTAATTTTCACTTTGGAATTATTAATGAATGGTAAATCAAACTGGGAAAGGGCAAATTAATATATGTATGACTCGTTCACGAAATATAAATATTATATACGCGCGTGTTTGAAATAAAACCGCGTTTATTGAAATTGTTTTGGATAAAGGTATTTGAGCTTTTATTTGTGTCAATACATTAAATACTCAACATACCTCCATTAGTTTACTAAACCCATGCATTATCATACACACGATGAACTTGCAAAATAAAAATAATAATGAATATACCTATTTAAGAAAAAAACACTCAATAACTCATGAAATTATCGTATTGTCACCAATCCATACTAATATTATAAATGCGAAAGTAACTCTGTCTGTCTGTCTGTAACTCAATCACGCCTAAACTACTGAACCAATTTGCATGAAATTTGGTATGGAGATATTTTGATACCCGAGAAAGGACATAGGCTACCTTTAATCGCGAAATATGTACCACGGGCGAAGCCGGGGCGGACAACTAGTCCTTGATAATTGCACCAAGTTTGAATTAAATCTGTCCATTTGAACAGGGTCAAAATCGAATCTAAAGGAGCCGATAACATGAGTAAAGCTGAGAAAAACGTGTTAAAAAAGCTTATTCCAAAGAAGTCCCCAATATAACTGCTAGGCTAATAATTGTCATTTCTAACTGAGAAGTTGCTAGTTCCCAATACAATTGATAGGCTAATCATTCCCAATCGTCCCTAGATCAATGAACGTGAGTGTCGGCATGTGCGCCCTATTTACCTACGTGACGTACGCGACCCTACCTCTCCGGCTGCACGAGGCGACCATCGGCGGGCTCACACTGGCTGCTGTCAATATTGGAGCTCAGATTGTTATGACCAAGACTACGGACGCACAGGTGGGTTACATATGGATATAATATACACTATATTATTATAGTGCACATTGTTAAGGTCATTTAGATGGTTAAATAAATGAAACTAGGTATTGCAAGGAGGCATGCTTTCGACGTTTGTGTAAAATGTGTTAATTGAACACTAGTCAATTTTGTGAGCGTGTAGCAAGTTTTAAAGCTAAACTGATTAAAAGTATCCATTGTACCAGTTGACTTCATGTAGTGTTACGACTCGTTTGAAGCGCTCATGCTCTAACCACTGTATCAGGAGGCCATGTCATGGACAAGTCACTCTCAAGCAAATTGTACTTGTACCATCAATCTATAAACGATCCTTTACCAGATGCTTTTTAAAGTGAAACTTCTTTAGGCGCGTTGAGAGTAAAATTGTATGATCGCGTCATGGCAATACCGTCACGTAATGGAATAAGGCGTCGGATTTTGGTCTTTGAATTTCGCCAAAGAATTTTCACTTTTGACAGGTTTGCTTGGCACACACGCTTATTTTGACGTGACTACGTCTTTTAATTCGATTGAGCCGGCTGCACGCACGAAAAAACATGACTCATGTGGCGTTATCTCGCTCTGAGGCGTTCCATGTAAGGCTTGAAGTGCAAGCGAGAGCGCGGAACAAGCGACAAAGAAGCACAATCGGACGTTGTCACGTTCAACTATCGTCAGTAAATCGACTTTACAGACAACCAATTTATTTTAAACTAAACTCTTCGTCTACCAGATCTTCTGCAACCTGGCCACCCTGATCGCCTGCAACATCGCCGGCATCATGACGCACTATCCCCGGGAACTGGCCCAGCGCCGCGCCTTCCTCGAGACCCGCGACTGCGTTGAAGCGCGCCTCGTGACACAGCGCGAGAACCAACAGCAGGTTTGTTCTTGATATTTACTTTTATTGTAATGGTGGTTCGAATCCAGCCTAATCAAACTATCACTAACTATCTATATATCTTAACACTAACAAATGTTAGTGTTAAGATATATAGATTAACAATGTATGTGTTGATTGTACATTTGTGATGAGAAAATAAATTAATTTAATTTAATTTAATTTTAACTTTTTGATTGGGATGGGAATATGAAGTAAAACATTGGAGTCGCTCTACTTTTTAGGTTATGTTTCCGAGGTTCGTATACTGAATTGTGGGTAGAAACAATACACCTTTTATTTTTATGAGAAAATTGACTTTTATCACTACTAGATATCAATAGTGCACAGATATTGTAGTGCTTGTTCCTTATGTTGTAAATCCTGTTCTTGTTTAACATCTATACATATAATAAAATCGTAGGAAAGTCAAAACTGTACATTGAATATTTTTTTAAAAGAATACTTGATCCATGATCTATAATCGATATAGAAGCCAAAAATATAGTTTTTAGAATTTTTGTCTGTTTGTCGGTTTGTCTGTTTGTCTGTTTGTCTGTTTGTCTGTATGTATTTCCGGGCTAATCTCAGAAAGTACTGCATAGATTTACTTCAAATTTTGCATGAATATTCCTAAGAGGTCGGGTGAGGATAGTTTAAACATATTATCATGATATCACCTTCGCGGGAGGAGCTGTGAACCTTTATTTTTCTTACATATTCCGTGTACTACGACAGCGTACAATCTAAAGACTCATGTTTAAATGTTGGTTTCGAGTAAGCCATGCTATTATCTAGCTTTACAAAATAAAAACTATGTCATTTACGTAATTTGGGCAGAGAAACAGTTTAATGAATTTAGTAGTATAAAGACAAATTTGAAACAGCGCCATCTATGAGATTTCGTAAAAATCAAATCAATTTACATGTTATCACTACTGATCAACTGTTGAAAATTAATAATTTAAATATAATCATGTTATTTATTTAACTCTTTAACCCATATCTTCCCTTCCCTATAAGGTGCGCTTATATTTCGTGTGAATATACTACATTTTTAAAAGTGAGGGTAGATGTTTATTATTTTAAGTCAAACTAGACACCATTACAATTAATCTAATATTGATTGTGTTCATTGGTTACATTTTTAATCTTCGTGTTTTATAAATTTATAAAGAATAGAAAAAATTCGATCACGAGGCGGGACTCGAACCCACATAATTTCGTGATCGAATGTTTCTATTCTTTATAAATTTATTATTTATAAATTTATATTTATAAAGAATTTGAATAAATAAATAAATAAATAAATAAAATTAAAATAAATGTCATAAAACCAAAAATATCAAATTCAATCTTCGTGTTTTGTGAATTTTCACCATGCGTTCCCACAAAAGGTAAGTTGTTACTTTTATAGGTATTTATTTTTATAATGATAGCAATTCATGTTTTTTATTGGTTTTATAATGGTTTTATATTACACTTTTAGAATGAAATAATAAAATGATGAATTCTTTTTGACTTTTACAAGATTTTGAGGTGCGTTGGGAACAGTAGTTTGTTGATAAAATTTTATTTGTAAGTAGCTTTTTTTATTGATTTACAATTATTAACGTTTGATTTTTTATTTACAGATTCAATGTTCATAAAATTATATCGCCTTTGGAAGACTATTTCTGCTGACAATTTTACAACACCACTTGAAAATTGATGATTTGATGATGAAGATAGTGGCAGCAAGGATTAAGTGGAAATTAGTAATCCGCTTCGTCAATTTTTGACTGAAGTTAATGTCCAACGTATGGTTCAATCATTGGAAGTATCTCGGGTAATTTTGGAGGATATTTTTCAGGAAGGAGAGGAGGGGCAGCCAACCACATATCAAACTACTACGTTTTAGTACCGAAAAAAATGTTATTGCCAAATGAAACATAAATTTTGCACTCACAACTGTACAAGTTATGATTTTTATTCTGACTTTGCTGTTATCTGATTATAATATTCATCGTTATGGCTATCGAGGTACCGACCGTACTGGGATGAGAGTACATGATATTATACCTACTCATCATCCAGGATTGCTTAGAGCATTTTCACACTGAAAAAGATGTTTTCTTTGAATCGTAGTTGCTTCATTTATTTATTTTTAATCATTTTACATAATAAGTTTTATATTTGCCCATTTTCATTATATTTTATAAATAAAATGGAACCAACATAACTTTGTTGTGTAGGTATCATTTCTCTATTAATAATCCGTAGGCATATTTTCCGAGCACCCCATTTAAGGTGCGGTCCTGAAATTATAAAAAGTTAATGTATACTTTTGCCTAATATAAGCTCAAGATCATTTTTAGATAAAAATAACAAAAAGAACTTATTTATTAAAATTTAGTAGATAAAAGAAATTATGTTACGATTTTATAAGAAAACACAGTATATTTATTAGGCGGCGGTGATCTCTTCCAGGCAAAAGATATTCATCAGCTCAATAAAATTGAATAGTTGTTGTTAGTTATTCTTTAAATTCACTGATTGTAATGAGCATTTCCGCATGCAAGTTGTATCGTAGTTTAGATATATCATAGTTTTGACACATTACAGTTCCAACAAAACCCTCAAATTTTTGAGCAGAGTTGAGCAAGATAATTTAAAAAATGTGCTGTGTTAAGTATTATAGAAAAGGTTAGTTCGTTGATAATTATCATTTCTTCATCATTTACATGGGTGTTGTTAAATGTTAGTAAAAATAAACTTTGACTGTTAATACTTTTGTTCAGTATTTACCTGTATGATTATTGCTTGGTAATTAATATGTATATTTTCATGTCGTATAGCTAATTATAAACATAAGTGTGATGTGAAACTAGCTGGATTTATTTTTACACACTCACAGCCATATATTTTATATTAAAATAGTGTAAATCATAATATTTTTTCACAATTAAAAATATTTCCTTTTTTCTGATGGTGTTGGCATCGAATTAAACCGCGCTGTCGTTTCGTTCACTAAAAGTGATGTTATGAGGACCGAATATGTAGCCGCCTCAACTTACGGAAACGAGAGTAACCTGCGTTGTCTGTTAGTTATTGTATAGTCGAATTTAACGTTACATGGAAATTGGAATCTAAATATATTATGTATACTTAGGTATATTAAATCTGTACATGAAATATATTTCCTAAATAACTATCACGGGGTGATTAGGGATCGACACTGATGCCAAAGAAGCAAACAGTAAAATTTTTGTCCGTATAACCGGTATAGAAACAAAAACTACTCGACGGATTTAAACGAAACTTGGTACAATTATTTTTCATATTCCTGAGCAGAGCAGTAACTCCATTTTTAAGCTTTCGTCGCGTGTGCAACCTTAATGGTTAAAGCTACACAGAAATCATGTATGAAAGAAATGTTCTCCTTATTATATAAAAAATATCTCCCATCATAAATGTCTATCTTTTATGGTTGACTCACAATAACACGTGTAACTTCCGATAGCTTAGGAGTTCGAAGCTTTCTGATTATATTTGTCTATAACACTCTCAGTCCGTTTTAACTCAATTTTTATTTTCATGCATCAGTGCCACCTAAAAAATCTTTATCTCGAAATTCGAGCAAAGCTAAGAAAATGAGAAATAAGAGTTCTCAAGAATCGTTAGAGGTATACTCTAGGCCGAAAACAACACGTGTTATGCCGAGAACCTGAAACCGCTTCACAACGAGAATTGCGGCTCACAGCTGACCGCGAACGGCATGTACTATCCCGTGAGACCGAAACCTTCACTGAGAGGGTATAACGTCTCACAGCTGATCACGGCCGTCACATTTTATCTCGAGAATCTGGAACTTTTACTCAATATGAAGACCGTTTGACAAATGATAGGGTGCACCATAATATTATTCGATCTCTTGAAGATGAACATGAGCATAAGCAATGACTAGAGTAGGGACGCGAATATTACAATTAATTGAGACAAACCGATTATTAAGTTTGTTTAATGAAAGATTAAGAATTGAAACTATTCGGTCTCTGGAAACGGACGAATAGCGAGAGGCCCCTCTTACTGCAGACAGATTTCGCATAGTCTTAATGACTTAGAGGTAAACATAGAAGATCAATCTACGAATTCGGTGGTGGGGTCCGACAAATATAAAAGTGGGTTTTCTTATAACCTCACAATTGATTACAGATCATCTTCTGTATAGGCGATATTAACGTAGTATGTTATTTTTGTAATGCTTTAAAGTGGAGTAAGGAGTCGGCTTTCGTTTGAAGATACACCGGAACCTTTGAAATCACTACTTTTAGAGGAACATGACGTGCAATCTAAACAGTTCTTAGACAATATTCGCTCTTATAGTAGTGCGTTTCAAATGATCCTTTGGTGCTCAACAATTATCAGAAGGTCCTTTCATGCTTACTTTTAAGATACAAGGTCAAGTTTACCATTTGATAGGATCCCTTTTGCCTGAAGGCCAACCTAAGTTTCTTTAAATATATTTTGTATTCGACTACAACGAATAGTCGAATACAAGAATTATCAATATTTCTCGAATTTAAAACTGAACTCATTTCACAATTTTAGAACATGTTTCATCAGGTTAATTCGTATGTATGCAGTTTTAAATCGACATTAGAAGCTTTTCCTCAAGATGGTGATATTAATATAAGATTGTTATAAATGCCGATAGACGGACGTCTATCGGCACTCAGGAACTCCCTGGGCGTGTATAACGCCCAGGCCACAGTATTACAATTTTTCGCATATTTTCGCATAGCAAAGGAGGGGAACTCGCGGGGGGTCAAGTGACGCGGGCCACGTACCATTAACATGCTTAGTTTGTGGTACCGAGCGCGAAAGAAAGTCATCGTGTTTTTGTTTTGTTACTATGTAAACTAACGTAATTTAATACTTAGGTACATATTCTATAACGGTGCGCTCAAACTGTTAATCTACATTTAATTTAGATTATTATTTGAAATACTAAGTAATGTAGAATTTAAATCACATTCCTTCATGTTTTCCTCAGATTTTCAATTTTCTCCGATTTTAAGATTTTCAGAGTGTTCAATTTTAATGTAGTTAAATTTTATAAGAGACAATTAAGAACATTCAAAAATAAAGTGTCACGTATTTTTTTTAAACGACGAATGACCTAAAACGACGTAATCGCGGACGAAGTCGCGGGCAACAGCTAGTATTTAATAATGGTCCAATCTTTTACGATTAAAAAAACTAACGCTCAAATAAAAAGCTTTTAGAAGCTTAATAATAGATTTCTACGAAGAATTCTATTCCAGGTAATTATTTTTAGTCTACTTTATCCTGAAATTCTTCTTCCTTTATTAATTGATATTTAATATTTTAAAAATAGTCTACGAGGAACTTTATAATTTCATTAGTAAAATTCAAGAGCGTAGGCGATTCACTGAACAGCTGAGCTAAATGTATGCATGTGATCGTATTATACACATAATCGAGTTAGCGCTAGTCGAAAACATTTCGAGGACCTAAAATCCGGCGTTCACTCAAATTGTTCAGCGACTGGACCGGAACGTCGAATGCAACTGACTTCACAACTTTGGTTTCGTATTTTTCCTTTTGGACGAATAATTTAGCGACATTGCTACCGGTGGAACTCCATGCACGACTGACTAAACCTCCGCTCAGTGGTATTAACATGAATTGACTTGAAAACTAATTTCAGCACGGTTGTCAAATAGAAACTGAATGTAACTTGACCAGCTAGTTGACTGTTTGGTTTGGTTTGCTCGATTTGGCATCGATCATTGCGTCCAAAGTTTATCTATCTACTGCTATACAATTTAGTGTGCATGTGGCTTGCAATACCTAAGTCAACAGTCCACTGCCAATATACATGTATTACAAACATGAATGTTAGTTATTTCAAAAGAAAAGGAATCACAGTTTCCAAAAGGCCGAACGTTGAAATAAAAGTTGGACAATAAGTTTCCTATTAGTTCGGTTTGTCGATAATACCCTTATAAATTTCTACAAATAAGAACGTTTCTGCGGTATTGAATAAGAGATTACTGATCCGTTAAAAGACCAGCTTACCTAGAGTATCTTGACAGAAAGATCTAACAAACCTCGGGGCACAGAAATTATTATTAGCTGACCCGTAAAACGTATTTCCGTGGATTTTTCCGATGTTTTAATAGTCTTTTGTAGCGGAGGACCTAATAAATCAAAGTAAGGAAAAATAATACAGTTCAGCCGTTCTTAAGTTATAAATGGTGTCATTAATCCTCCTTCTTTCTTAAGATTAGGACATTACTACCAGATAGATTATAGGGACCGGTAAAGCTTCAAATACATAGTAATATATGACGTCTGTTCGTCCCTTATTCCAAGTTATAAAACCATTATCGATGAACACCATACGGTATGTGTCCGAAGCAAAACTTTTGGGTTTCCTTCAGGCTACTGATTGATAGGGGTTCCTTTAAGTTGTCAGTATAGTTATGTAATATACGGTTTAAACGGTATAAGGTTTGAGACTAGATTTTCACGTACAAAACTTGCAGAATTATCGAATTGTATCTATAGTACCTAATAATTAACTTTCGATGGCTTTCGCGTATCGCGTTTTTACATATAGATACATATAAGGTAAATTCAGTACTTTTGCTAAATCCACAAGAAAAAAAAAATAAACAAAACAGACGAAGCGATATTGTGATAATATTAAACACATAATAATCCTAAATTTCCATAAGATTAAAAGGAGTTAAAATATGAAATGCATTCTTGAAACGGAATAAAATTATCTCCAAATGTAATTTATGATAAAATAATTTTGATTTAATTTCCATACAAGTTGTTTTAGACTACAAGCCCGCATATGAAAAAAATATGGGTCAAATGAACCACCAGGGGTCATATCTAGAACGAAAGAAGAGCAAAAAATAATAAGATTCATCACTATGCCGTCACTTGTAAGCTGTCCAACTGAGTGCAGATGAGAATTGAAAAGTACAGGTAGACTCGGTAAATTTTGGTCATATATTTTTGTACGACATTCTTAACCATCGATAGATCCATTAAAAATAATAAGAAACCGCTCAGTGCCGTACAAAAATGTGGGTCCACCAAGTCGGAATTTTTATTTAATTTCCGAGAGTTACCGGGG
>CAJQZN010018047.1:0-11848 GCA_907164685.1 Colias eurytheme | reverse complement strand
GCTCCGACGAGACGCAGGTGTGTACAGGGTGCGCTCGGGGAGATGGACTTTATATCATTATAGCATTGTCATAGTGATATCTCTGTAACTTGGAACGTCACAGCATTTACAATAGCCACAGCGTGAACATCGATAAAGCGTGAACATCGATGTAGCGGTGCATAGCTCTAGCGTGAACATCGATGTAGCGGTGCATAGCTCTAGCGTGAACATCGATGTAGCGGTGCATAGCTCTAGCGTGAACATCGATGTAGCGGTGCATCGCAGCATCGCCATACTATTGTCATTGTTATAGCATTATTATGTAACATGAACAAAATTTTAATTACTACTATTTTGTATTTATCGAATTTATTAAATATTTTAGTTAATTTCCTTTAAGTACCTATCATTAAAATAAAATTTGCATCATACCACTTTTAAATTCTAGAGTTGTAAAATTTCCCGATTTAAATTGCCTTTTACTAAAATATTAAAACATTTGACGCCATTAATTACAAAATTACATATAAATAATTTTCTATTTCTTCCAGGCATTGCTATGCACGAAATGTGGAACCCTACTCGGTCCAATAATAACAACGCTGACGTCAACGAAGGACACGTGTCGTTTGTGCAAAGATGGCGACGTGGTCTCTGTGTCTATTCCGTATATCTTCAAATTCTTTATTACGCAATTAGCGTCTGTTAATATTAATGTGAAAATTAATTGTACTAATAGTCTGGCGATTACGGCCGCTGAATAAATGATTTTAGGAAGCTTTGTGTTTTATTTAATAGTTTTTAAGGTTAGAAATTACGATGAAAGTACCCTTTTGGTTAATGCTCATTTGGATTACATTAGAATAAGTAAAATTACAAGTTTCATATTGCAGATGATCTGTACTAAATATTATGAAAATTAATTTGGTAGTTTGTTAGAATTTAACTCGTGAAGTGTGAACTAAACATAAATCTTTAGCGAGAACCAGGGCCCGTAGACAAAGCAACAATTAAAAAACGATAACGAAGTTAGAAAAGGAAAAATGTATGGGATTGACATTAGATAGTCCACGTGATCTAACGCGGCGTATGTCAATCCCATACATTTTTGCCTTTTCTAATTTCGTTATCGTTTTTTAATTGTTACTTTGTCTAAGGCCCCAGGTGTTTTTTATACTGTGGCAAGCGGCAAGTACCTATTACCGAATTTGTACAATAAAAATTTGTCATGGAGTTAAGGGGAAAATTCTACAAGTAACAAGAAAATGTTCAGACAACATATAAAAACTATCTTTCAAAATATATAAACGGTACCTAAAGGTAAAGACATCAATTATTTATTGCATTATGCGATTGGTATGTCTAACTGCACAAATTCCAATAAGCGATTAGTAAATAAATGTTATTTAAATTTTTACCTCCTAATTTCGGGTAATTTGTAACAGGATGGCGGTTCTACAGGGGTACGCAATGACAAAAAGAAAAATGATGGTCAGAACGCTGATACCGGATATCTTAAAATACTGTGATATTTTATATTAGAGAATCTTAACATAAAATATTTATAGTATCTTCACCGTGTGTGATGCGCTTAAAGCTATTGTTAACGTTAAATAACTGTCAGAAGCGTCAAATACAAAATTAGATGTCTTGAGACTGATAACTTTAATTAGGTATGCTAAAAAATTTCGGTCTCTGTAAAAGTTACCGTTACTGTTAAATTTACCTAACAACATCTAAAATATGATGAAACCAAGCCTACAAAGTGTTGTTTTCTTGAGGTTTTCGGTTATTCGAAGCGTATTTCCAAACTATACATAGCCAGCACGCAACCATAGGAAACTGCTCGTGTATACTTTGTAATGCTGTTTTTAAGTTTGTTATTACAATATATACCTACACGAATTTTGCGTACTGATCGTGTATACTTTGTAACGCGGATACTTGCTTCTTCGTTCCAAACTATACACGATCAGTACGCAAAATATGTATAACTAAATATTACCGCTTATTACCACTTACGCTTGAGCGAAATAATAAATATATAGGCAATCAAAGACTTGTACAGCTATCTACTTTATTTTATCTATCTACTTTTATTCTTCTTGATTGATTCAGTAAAATATGGAATAAAAATATTATTAGGTAAGCTTAGAAAAAAAAAATGTTGTGTGGTTTTATGAAACCACGGTAAAAGTGAAACTGTTCGAACGGTTCCGAACACTGCTTTATGTAGCGCATGTCGCGTGACGGTCGGCTGCCGAGTAGGTATACCTACTCGGCAGCCGCGATACACGCGACATGCGCTACACAGACCAAAAAGTTTGAGACGATGTAATAAAAGTTTCACTTTAATAAATAGGTAACAGATAGGGTTACCTATGGGTTAGGTTAGGTTCGTGTTTTTTTTAACTACACAAAAATAGGAGCCCGGCCCTACTACGCGGGGCTCCGTCGCCTCGCAACCGTCTTCTTCTGGATTTATTAGATTCTTACATTTTAGCACCATTGTCAATTTAAGTCGTGCAGTATATTCGGGAACGAAGACACAAGCATCCTCGACACAAAAAATATACGATCAGTACGCAACATTATATACACAATACACATGCATTTTATTAATAGATTTCAAAACAGCAATACAATAATATAAACGCGAGCAATGGAAAGACGCCGCGCTTACTCCGAAACATACACGATTAGTCCGCCTGCGTACTGGCGCTGTATATTTTGGAGCGCTATTCTTACTTACTTAACTACAAAGTATATGCGAGTATTTGCGTACCTACTGCTGTTGTATAGATTGAAAGAACTTTGTAAAAAAGTTATTTACAAACTATACGTGATTAGTTTCACACCGTTGCGTACTGGCCTTGTATAGTTTGGAAAGACGCTTATTCGAAACCAAATTGAATAAAAATATGATACATTTATTTTTGCGGAAGTATTTCATTTGGATAAGCCTTTTAAGTTTCAAGTATTAAATGAAGGATAGAAGTTAATACAAATAAGAAACTCACTTCAGGAATAGATTGTAGGCATTGTAAAGAGATGAACATAGGTACTTAATTTTTTAAAGTGAAACTTTTATTACATCGTCTCAAACTGTTTGGTCTGTGTAGCGCATGTCGCGTGTATCGCGGCTGCCGAGTAGGTATACCTACTCGGCAGCCGACCGTCACGCGACATGCGCTACACAAAGCAGTGTTCGGAACCGTTCGAACAGTTTCACTTTTACCGTGGTTTCATAAAACCACACAACATTTTTTGTATATTTGTAGTTGAAAGAAGGATCATCGTCTTAATTTTGTTATGATATTACTTAGTAACAGCTCTAGCTAACATAACGTGTTTACTTCAATAGAGTAGTTTTGAACCTGTCTTAATACTATGGTGACAAAAATAAAACACCTCATACTTTCGTAAAATTTTATTCCTTAAAAAATACATAGTTTTACACTGAAAATAAACTCTGAACATGACGAATCTTCAAACAACCCAACAAAGGCACATGTTATGTTTGAAAATTCGTTCTATTCTTCCATAACTTCTACTTCTTTCTTTTCTTTCTTCTTCTTTTTCTTCTTTTTAGCGCTCGGCTCTTCTTGGTTCTGCTGTTCCGCTTCTTCCATAGCTAGTTTCATAACCTCAATGTTTTTCATGGGAATGTCACCGGTTTCGTAGAATTTGAGACGATCTTCAACTTGTTGACGCAGTTTTTCACCAAATACTGTTGTCTGGTTCTCTGTAAATCGAGGAAAAAGGTTAATACGTAGTATTTTTGTCGGATATTATGCGAGTCTTATAGATACATGAATTCATTAATTTTTTAAAGGGTTTTGAAACAAAGAAAGAACGAAAGAAAATACGTTACTTTAATCACAAATTTTCACTAATAACTAAACACTTAAGAACATTTTAAGTGTAAAATTATTAATTTGTTTTATTCCGACGCTTTGAACACTACAGAGAGCGTGTTCACGGGAGAAATGTATGTTTAATGAATAAACGTGTTTAAAATCCGTTAAAAAGCACGTATCTTTATCTACTCGATATGGTAAAGTTACACAGATTAGTTAAGAATATTAAGCAAGTAGTTACTGTACGTTGGCGAACTGTTATTATTGTTTTTAATATTAAAAATTGACCATTTTATAGAATGAATGCAATTTATTATTTGTTGATATTTAAATGATGGTGATATAGTGTAGCAACTGTATCAGTTAGTATGAAAGAACATATAACGTAATTACAATCGCATTTCTATCGCACGCTATTATTATCACAAGTCAATATACAACCTGCAATAGATCAAAACGTGCATAAATTTAATTTATATTTAAAATAGATATTAATTTAATAAAAAGCTTTATTATTGATAATGTCTGTGTCAGTTAAAATTAAAAAAAAATGTATAAAATATACGTCCAAATTTACATATAAAAAAATAGCGTGTTTGCCGCGCACACGTGTCAGAAGCGAAACTTCTTTAGCCAGATTCAAAGATACCAAAATCGTCGCCTTACTATGACGTGACGGCATTGCCATGACGCGACCTTGAAATTTTTACTATCGACGCGCCTATATAGAAGTTTCACTTCAAAAAGTGTGAAATTGGAAAATTTACTAAAAAATAAAAATACAAACCAGAGAAACAATCAATCCTCGACGCTATAGAGCACTTATTGGCCAAGTATCGACTGATCCTGCCCTTGTTCTTAAGACCGGCTCGACCAATGAATGTAGAATGGTATAATAAACCATATTTGGGTGTGTTCGAACGTGTTTTTAACGCTCGGAATAGAGCTTTTTCCGCGCCTGTAGATAATAAAAATAAATATAATATTATTAAAATTATTAATTCATAATTTTTGAGAAATTGATTAGTTTGGTGATATTTTTTTAACACGCTTTGATAAGCTTCACATGTATGTTTGTATGTAACCGACTCATTTAGACTTGATTATGACTCAAACTTCGATTTCTTAATATAATATAATACAATAATGTCGTGAGTTTGCGTGTTTTTTGAAACATATACTTATTAATTATTTATTAAGAACAAGATTAACAAGAATGTCGACAAGACCTTGTATAAAGTCCTTTTACAGTATTAAAAATCTTGACTGAAAAATTCATAGAATATAATATGTACAATACTTTAATATGTACAGTAAAACGCGCAATTTCAATACTAAAAAATTCCCAAAAAATCATACACAAGGTAAAAAACAATACACACCAAGAATCTGCAAAGTAGACGCAGGGTATTTAGCCAAGTTGGTGAGTGAACCAGCCTTGGATATCAGCCGAGCCCCAACCTGGTCTCCGATGAGGGTGGTCAGGTTTGGGGCCACCGAGTTCATCTTTGTGTGAAGGTACTCCGATATTTGCTTTCTGGTATCAAAATATATAACATGGCATATATACAATGGCTTGGTAGATTTGATTGTTCTTAGAGAAATGATGGAAATAGTGTAAGTTAGGTTGTAATGAATAATTTTTTTTGTCAAGATACTATGAAATTGTAATGGAAGTTGTGCATTTTGTGTATAGATAGATAGACTATAGAATATAAACCTATAAAATATATTAAACTAGCGGTCCGCCCCGGCTTCGCCCGTGGTACATATTTACGTTTTCTCTACATAAAAACCATCCTCGTACTTCAAGGAATATAATAAAAAAAGAATTATCGAAATCGGTTCAGCCGTTCACACGTGATGCCGTGACAAAAATCATTGAAAATATATTGGGGAGATAAAGTTGTTTCAACATAAAAGTTACATATACATATATATACACATTTTGTAAATATATATTTTGTATTTCAGTTGAATTAATATAGCACGCGCTTATAACCACAAGCCATTGAACAACTTGCAATAGATCAAACGTGCATAAAATGAAACAAATAAAATATTTAATTAATTAATCTCTATTTTATTATATATTTATTTATTGAAACAGAATTATTCTTTGTACTTACAGTAATAATACCAAAGCATACATAGAATTTATTATTACGTGCTATAACACAAAAGCATCATTTCAAATCCTTGTTTTTGCTTTCTAATTGCATAAATTAGGTAATGTATTTATTTTTACGTGATAAATTAAAAAAAAATCATAATTTCAAAAATCCTAGACATTTAAATCTACAAATAAAATGCATCAACCAATAAAAATATACCATCTACCACATTATTTCCAAATTAAAACAAAATTAACAATTAATTTTATTATTAAAAAACCTTTCCTTACCTGTAATTACTCAACGACACGACCCTCCCCGCAAACATTTGTATATTAATCAAATCGACAGGCGATATATCCATTCCCATAGACATTTTAGACGCATCAATTATAGCTTGGGCCTTCTCCGAGTCCCCAAGTATATCTGTGAGGGGCTCCAATGATTCTTCGGTGAGAGATTTCCTGTCTTTAATGTATTCCGCACATTTTGTGTATAAATGGTTGTCGGGGACTATGCTGACGAGCTCTGGGAAGTGGTATGAGTACCATTCTCTGAAATAATAATAATAGTTTAAAAAAACTAAAAAACACGCTTTTTATAGAAAACCGAACTAAAAAATAGAAAATTTTATCAAATTAGTGTATTGTCATCAGTCCTCAATAAATCTACAAAGTTTGAACGAAATCTGGCCGTTTAAAGTGGGTCAAAATCGCGCCCAAAGAAGTCGGTTACAAGCAAACATACAGGTGAAGCTAATATAAAGCGTGTAAAAATAAGGTGATTTTAGTTCATGAAAGTAGTTATAACAATATAAAGATATTTTTATCTCATGAAGGTTTAGGTTATTTTTAGTATATTATGCTGTGTTTTGCAGTGTTTGACCACCTCCTCGGTACAGTGGTTGACGCGTGAGCGTAACACCGAGGGGTCCTGGGTTCGACTCCCGGTGGAGACGAAGAAAAAAAAATGTCTTGGTCTGGCAGGACACCGAAGGCTGATCACCTACTTGTCCCTAAAGAAAATCGATCAGTGAAACAGATGTATAATGCATCTGCCCCTCACCCCACTACGGGGACATGGGACTTCACTTTCACTTATGCTGTGTTTAAATGTTATATAATATGTACTACATAATAAAGCTTATTAAATACAGTATGAAACAAAAAAAGGAAGGTTCATACTTGATCTAAATGATCTGAATTTTGAACTTCATTCTTTTGTTTCCCTCAGCTCTAATGAGATTTTTTAAATTATTTATTAGTTATTAACTTGAGCTGTTAGCTTCACTCATATTGATGTCTCATACTAAATTATGCTCACTTTAAAAACATAATTGAAATAATTTGTTTCCAAAACTTATATTGCATATTTTATTTATTTTAGGTTATTATTCATATAAGGGCCGATTTTTCAATGCTTGGATAAAACTTATCCGTCCAATAAAGTATTACACGATAATATTAAAATGTCACGTAAACTGTCAAATACGGGCAATTAGAATACGTTTTTAAAATGGTAGTTTTATACATTATTCGACAAATAAGTTTTATCCAAGCATTGAAAAATCGGCCCTTAATGTTATTATTGTATTCATTGTACAATAAAGACGTGTTTTCTATACTATTCTATATTGTAATTTTACTTCAATATCTCACCTGATCCTCATAGAAAACGTGTTAACATCTTTATCGAGCTGATCCAATAGGGCAATAGACTGTATGATCATATTATCCACTCTGTGCACATTGAACTTGACTCTCGCGCGGGAGTACGAATGGCCAAGTCCGAGTTGGGCCACGCTACATGCTTTATGTGTGAGCCCCTTGATTAGGGCGTGGAAGTGAAACTTTATACCTGTAATTGTGTTAAAATCTTACTTTAGTTAATAAATTATTTTAAAAAGGAAAAAAAATACCTAAAAAGCAAGTATAAACAGCCATTGATACATTAATCTCATAAAACATTGGAAGATTTTAAAAACTCCCTTATCTTACCTCTAATCAATTCAGGTACTGCACCAATGTGCGAGCAGGGAATCTCCAGGGCTTCGCTGATAGCTGCACCAAGCTTGGGATCCAGAACACCGAGCGTGCATTTTGATCGCTTCTTGCGTTTCGGTAACGCACCCTCGAGGAAGAGGTTCAAATCTTCTGGTAGAATACCTGTGTAAATATAAAAATCTTTAATAACAGTTCTTTAAACTAAATGTGGCAAATTCTCATTTTCAAATTAAGATTTGCTTTATTTTAAATTTAATGTTTTAATTCACATTTGTCTTTTAATAACTGCATAGATTTATACAAAAAACATAATTCGGGACATAAGCTGAATGGGTTCATTTAATAAAAACACTAGGCTTTGTTTTATAGGCCTGATTAACTTGACTAGTTGGCTGCAACATATAAATAAGACCTTAGAAATTACGAAACTACAAAAAAAATACACTAAGTATGTTTGCATCTTCACTACATAGTATAAAACAAAGTCGCTTTTTCTGTCCCTATGTCCCTTTGTATGCTTAAATCTTTAAAACTACACAACGGATTTTGATGTGGTTTTTTTAATCGATAAGAGTGATTCAAGAGGAGGGTTTTAGTATATAATTTATTAGGTTTTAGACAAAGCGGGCGAAGCCGCGGGCGGTAAGCTAGTACAAAATATAACAGTTTCATATTAAATTACCTTCAGATATCGCATTAATGTTCTCCAAAGCCAAAATAGCCGACTTGAACGGTTGGAACGCAATCAGAGACACAACCGAGTTGAAACGCTGCAAGTCCGTTACAGACTGCTCCACTTGCGGCAAGAACGTCGCCAGCTCCTCGAACTCCGCCACGCGGAAGAGGGCGAAGCCCGCGGCGTGCTCGAAAAGCACGTACAGCTTACTCTATACGTAAATTATTGTAATTAGTCTGTAAACTAGCGTGATAAACATTCATAATTGATTGTATTTTAAATCATGCAGTCGTCTATTTGTATATATGTAGTAGTAGAATATATTATATTATATATGTTTACAAATAAATGCTTTGCTAGTAATGTATTGAACTCTTTACATCAATATTATGTTCATTGAAGTTATTGGTATGGATTTTTGTACTTAGATATATTTGTATTTACTATTTATGGCCAGTAAAATAAAGTGAAGATCATAATTGATCTTCTTTTCTTTCCACATAATAATATGGAATGCAAACATTCCTCAAATATGGAATGCAAACATTTTAAGTATATTATAAAATGTTGGCATTCCATATTTGAGGTTATAAGAGCATGTAATTAAAAAATAAGACTTATACATACTAAATAACAATACGAAAGATTTTTATGTTGGTTCAATGTGTGAGATATTAGTCTGTGACATTATAATTAAAATATTTACTGTAAAACATAACTAAATGCAAAACTAAATCTGGAACACCATGCCAATAATTGTATAAATTGAAAAAGGTAGTATTTATATTATTTAACATGTTACTCAATACATTAATAGTTCTACTTACCATTTTTAACTAATATTTGTTGTTATTTACACATTCACTATCATTTTTATTTTAAAACACGTGTATTTTGTATACCCCCGCGATTTTATCACGCAAGCGCCCCCACATAGACGCAAAGAAAAACATGTCAATTTTTTGAGGTTATGTTTTATGGATGCGTTCTGAAGTAAATAAATAAATTATTGTTCGCAATACTGATGGTATATTTTTATTATTATATTTGTTTCATTAATAAATTATACAAGTACCTCATCATTTAATCATTTTTTAATTAAGAATATTATAGTTAAGATGCTCTTTTAATACTATAATTATTTAATTTTGCTTTACTATGTTCTCATAAAGGTCTACCAGAATTTGATGGCATATATGTATAAATTTAAAAAATAAAACATTTTCATGTGGCAACTTTATTTGACAACTATCAAATTGGTTGTGAAATTATTTGTGTTGATCATTAATTTTTAGGATTTTGTCTTCAAAATCTTCGAAATGTCGATAAAACCGCTGCAGCTGCGATCACAAGCAAGAGGTGTTGTTTACAATTGTATAGAAAAATATTCCATGAAGAAGGGTCAAACACATCACAATTTTCAATTTTAAAGCGCGTGAAACATTTTATTGCTTAGTTGGACTTTCCCCTTTTTATACTTTAAATTAAAAATGTTATAAATAGGGAACTAGTATAATATTGTTAGTTGATTAAAATATAATTTTATGAAAACATATTACAGGAGTTTCCAATTCGGCTATTTGTCAAGACCAAGGTGTACAAGTCAATTTTATAATTATGTGTTAATACTTACGAAAATAAACATGATTTTATTTTATTATTGTTTTATTTTATAAAAAATTATAAATAATCGTTAAATATAGTAAATAAGTTTTGATCTGCATTATCATTACAGTGCGACACAAAAGAGATGAAAATAAATGAGGGCGCCACCGTCGCTCATATAGCAACACTGATACTGCGACGCAAGCGATCTTGATACTATAGAATAAAAATCTAAAAATCTATATAATATAATCTAAAATAAATACCGCGATTTAAACCGTTATAATTGTTTCATTGTAGCAATAGTGTAAATTTAAGACAAAAATACATTAGTATTTTAATTGACCTACCTAGGTCAAATTTTACTTAAATGTATTTGGAATTAGTTATTTTTAAAAATCGGTCAAGTGTTTAGACTGCAGAGGCGCACATAGAATCAAACATACAAACAAACAAGCATACATGCAGCTCAAACACATTACCCTCTTTCTGGGTCCGTCGGGTAGAAAAAAAACAAGGCGATTTGAAAACTACATATTTTTATTTTTTTTTGTAGATAAATTTTGTACATTAATATAATTCATCAAAATCTAAATATTCTACTGCTTCAAAGGACTGATCATCACTCTCTTTCGAAGTACCTCTCCTATGTTTGGCTGGCGTTGAAAATTTGCCTTCATTTTTACTCCCTTCCTCTACTATCCTGCGTACTGTGCTTTCAGAAACCCCTATAACAAACGAATTAAGTAAGATGAATAAAATCAAATAGTACATTTAACATATTTTTATAGTAGCTTAAAACTAAAACTTCCTTTATTTTATTAATTTTTTTTTAATGTAGGAGGCCAGCGTCCCTGCGCTACACTAGTAAGTAGTTAGTAAGCTAAATCTAAAATATGATTTTTTTTCTTATGGTTTGATTGATTAATAGATAGCTGTATGAAAACAATTATCACTATACTATGTAGTAAAATCTAAACTAGGTACTTTATTTGAGGCTGGTTGGATTGGACATAACTTCTTGACTCAAATTGTGCTGGTCGCACTATAAAAACAAGTTTTTGTTTACATACAAATAACCTCAAATTAAATTGCGAAAACGTAATAATCGCCATACATACATACATTAAACACTCGTCACTAATGGAATATTCTATTTTACGTAGTACTGAACAAAAATAAATGAAATCTCACCGGTATATTCTGCTGTACGTTTGTAAACGTTTTCCAAATCAGTCAATAACTTTCCAGCTTGAAATTCGGACAAACATCGAATAAAAACTTTATACACGACATCACGGACACCGCTACGTTTAACCTTTTTCATGATGTCTCCTTTTTTATTTAAATTTCTTGTTCTAAATAACAAATTTATCTCAATAATTCTCCACTTCACGAAAAAAACAACAAATTTTTATTCAACTTGACAGCTACATTGGCAATTCAGGGTTGCCAGGTAATGAAAAACGAATTAGTTCCAAAATAATTAATTTCATCTCTTTTATGTCGTACTATACATCCACATTTTCACATGCCATAATGATATATATTCAAATATTGGTGTTCGAGAAGGTAATCCCTGTGGGACACCTTCACTGCACTCCCGAT
>CAJQZN010018037.1:0-10257 GCA_907164685.1 Colias eurytheme | reverse complement strand
TGAACCGATTTTGATGAAATTTGGCACAGACAATCTTTAGACCCTGAGAAAGAACATAGGCTACCTTTTATTGCGAAATATGTACCACGGGCGAAGACGGGGCGGACCGCTAGTTATGATGTATGTCGATATCAATAATTACAAGAAGCCTATTTCATATAATATATTTTAAAGATCTCTTACTACTCTCCGCGGATCCAAAGAAACCCCAAACCTCATTGATAAGACCTCAATGTTCGTGCGCTAATACTATCTCGAGTAATGTCGCATACACAAGTGCAACTATGTATAATGGAATAAATGTAAATTCAATTTTTAAAGTGAAACTTTTATTACATCGTCTCAAACTTTTTGGTCTGTTGTGTAGCGCATGTCGCGTGTATCGCGTATACCTACTCGGCAGCCGACCGTCACGCGACATGCGCTACACAAAGCAGTGTTCGGAACCGTTCGAACAGTTTCACTTTTACCGTGGTTTCATAAAACCACACAACATTTTATTTTTTAAAGCATTTAAAGTATAAATACTTTAATATTGTTAAAGAATAAAGAATATGTGATTCGGGATATTCGTGATGCGGGATACTAACAGCTTACCTACGTCTTTTGGTCTTTATGCTTTAGCATGGCAACGTCTGCATGTGCCTATTTTTTTTTAGTAAAATACAGGTTTTATTTTCTGACTGAATTCACTATCTCTTCTTCTTCATCAGCCCATATACGTTCCCACTGCTGGGACACGGGCCCCCTATGAGGGTACAGGCCATAATCCACCACGCTGTCCAAGTGCGTGTTGGCGGATGACACATGCTGTCGAACTTATTAATTCTTCGACATGTCGGTTTCCTCACGATGTTTTCCTTCACCGTTCGAGCAGTGGTGATGTTACAACATGCGCAGATAAATTGAAAAATCAATTTATTTCCTGCGCGCTCGCCTGGTCTCGAACCCTGGACTTATCGATTCGAAGTCCGAGGTCTCACCACTGAGCCACCACTGCTCTAATTCACTATAATATATTTCAACTCATAAAACGTTTTTGCTTTAGAAATCAACCTTTGAATGAAATTAGTGGTAATAAACAACAGCTAATCTAAAATAACCGCAACAAGTTTAAAACAGATAACTAAACAACAATTTCAAATTCTTTCTTAATGCTTCCTTGTGCTTATACATTTTACCCATTATCTGGGTGTGCAAATATTTAAATTAGAGGAATCATTGAGATTATTTCTTTGAAATGATATTATTGTGGATATAATTTATTTATCTATTGAACAGAACTAAATGAAATATTCAGCCAGATTTTATGAATCAATTGCTAAGCATCCATGCAAAAACTTTGACGGATTAGAAAGACTAGATATTACCAAACTATCTCTCATGTTATTAAATAATGTGTTGAGGTAAGTTGTTATATTTTTACAATTTATTTTGCTGCTTAACAGATTTTTCAAATTCCTATGGTATTTTGATAAAACATTAGAAGCATCCTCCATCCGTTGTTATAGAGTAGGTTGATCTGATGAGTTTTAAGAAATTAAATTCTTTAGCCATTGAATCACAACTGGGAATCACACTATGTAATAGCAAGTGCAACGCAAGCGCATCATGCAGTATGGAATGGGATAAACGTCGGAAATGTGAAACATCTTTTGTGGAGTTCGCATGAAAAAAAAAAACTAATAGGTTACCTTAAGTTATTGAATAGGACTGACTTTTTTGAGCTAAACTGTAAATTTTATTGCTATATAAGAATGAAAAAGTTCCTTGAAGGTATCATTCACAAAGTTTTCGGGTAATTGGCTTCCACTTTTCTTCAGTCAATCTTATGAAGCTCTACCACCCATACATTATAGTTGCCAGAATTTCATATTTAAACATTAATCCCTTGACTGTACAAGCAACTGCATAAATGCATCGATGCATCCCTCTCAGCAGCTTCACTGTACCGTGAAACTAAGCGCATATAAACGCAAATACTGTTACAGTATTAAACACAGTGCCTATCCCGCCACGAACGTGCGAACGACTTCAAAATGGTACCACATTACCTCCTCGTTTTAACACTGGCAGCGGCCGTAAGTGCAAGGACAGCAAGCACAAACCAGAACGTAGAAGAAGGCCGGAGTTCAGACGACACGATATTAGGGGACTTGAAAGTTGCATACGAAACCTACAGAGACTGCAGTGGCAGCGATCTAGCCAGTTGTCTGAAGCTCAAATTGGCAAAATCCTTAAACAGGATATCGAAGAGCGACGAGGTAGTGCTGCTAGGAGGAGTTACCATTACGAAGGATAAGAATGCAGTCGAAAAGGTGGACGTTGAGGAGGCGATTCCGAGAGGTCTTGACGAGAGCTCCTTGGACAACCTCATCTTGGACAAAATCGTTGGATTCATGCAAACTCATACCATCCAGGTAACAGATGAACTGGTATATCTTAGCTCTTCTTCTTACAGCCTATGGAAACAATCTTGCAGTGGTTATCTTTGGGACCTTCCTTCAAAACTGAAGAAAATCGCGCGTATTGCGTAAAGCTTTTAGCTTTTGGCATTTCTTGGAAATAATCTTTCTGCAGTTTAAGGTCTATTACTGATTCTATCTTCTTGAAGTTGAACACATTTATTTTAATTCTATGAGTTATTTTTAGAAGCATTTGAAAGTTGATAAAGTGGGTGATAATAGTATTAAAAGAGCTTCCCAAATCTCTTTGGTTAGAGACATTATTAAATGTCCTTTTTGCTCTCAACGATTATCTCAAAATTAATAGAAGTTACAATTACTCGTAGTGATTTAAAAACGATTATGTCATTTCATTAATTTCTATACTTTGAAATCTTAACTTAGATTACAGATAACAGATGAGAGTTACAGCAGCATTATTAAAAAATATTCTTCTAACTCGTCGTATCCAAGTTCAATAAATTTCCTACCATTTTTTAGACCCAAGCAAAAAACCTTTAACAACAGCACTTGATTTCTCAGTACTCAGTTACGGCGTGAGTTTTAATTTCTCCTCTATTTTAATTACTGTCTAGTGTCCACTTTTCTATAGTGTCCATAATATGACAAGTTTCTAAACGTAACCTACTCTTTGTGGAGTTGCTTTGCAATGTTGAAAAGAAAGCTTTTCAACATGAACTAGCAAAATAATACGATTATTTCGTATTATGTATGCACGATTATGAATGAAAAGTGAGATTTGTCGCAATGATAATCTGTTTATGTTTTAAAATTAGTGTTGAGCCTATTGGTAGGGGAAAAGTGTAAGTCATAAATATGTATTTGTAATTCCTGGAATCTTAAAAATACTGTTTTTGGTACTAAAGAGAGAAGCCTGCGTCTCCAGCATAATTATTGTATTAAATCTGAAATGAAATAATTTTCATTCACCCATTCGTGCTTACTAAGATGGTAAAAAAATAGAGCAAACTTATAAAATTCTAATTTCATTTAATTTCATTCATCGTAACCTTACAATAGTTTGGCTGAAGTTATTATCCTACTAATATTATGTTTGTTTGTACACAACACGCAAAAACTGCTAAATAGATTTTCATGTGCGCGGGGCTCAGTTAGAAATAAATAAAAGTGTTTTCGTTAGCATATTTTGTACGATATTAACTATTCCTTGTTACATTGTTGTTTTTTTTTGGTATCTTAATACTTCGCTTGACAGTTAACATGAAAGCATGTGTCATACATAATTCATTTGCTTACAACCAAGAAACCATTAGTTTTTGTTTTTTAAGGCTGATTTTTCAATCGTTGGTTAAAACTTATTCATCGAATAACGTATACCATTTCAAAAATGTATTCTAATTGTCCTTATTTGACAGTTTACGGGTGACATTTTAAAATGTTCGTATAATACTTTATTTGACGGATAAATTTTAACCAAGGATTGAAAAATCGGCCCTAAATTCACTATATAGGTATGTAAAATGTAATATTTACTGTGTTAGTGGAACAAAAACTTAAAATACAGTTAACTAACAAAAAAGGCCCAGATTATAATGTAATAATACGAAAGAACTTGCAAAATATAGAATACACAAACAAAAACTTGAGGAAACAGGATATTATTATTGTCAACAAGACAAAATCTATCACATAGAGGTAGATAGATTACGTTTATAGTTTTGTTGTTATATTAATTATATTTCTGATTAATTTAATTGAAGTTAACCGACACAACATCACGTAGTGTCATCAAAGTAAGCTTAGATGTAACACATGTAAGTAACAAAAAAAACGCGTTTTAAGACCTATTTATTACAAACCGTACTTTATATAGGAAACAGTTGAATAAAATCAATTCTATGTATTAGTATGCATCCTGCATCATTAGGTTTATAAAAGGAAATCTTAATAGCAGTTCAATGTTTCTTTAATGTTGCACTTGACCCTTCACTAATGTAATTATTATTTAATCGTTACGATTATATTACCGCATATCCTTTCACTCTGTTTTAACTTACTCTAAATGTTAAAACTTTTATACATTTCGTTTTTAACTGTTTATAGTTGGTTTAAAAGGTGTCCAGATGAATTTACGCGTTATTAAAAGTTGTGTAACTAACTAAGACCGTACCTACTATTTGACCACCTCCTCGGTACAGTGGTTGACGCGTGAGCGTAGAACCGAGGGGTCCTGGGTTCGATTCCCGGTGGAGACGAAAAAAAAATGTCTCGGTCTGGCAGGACACAGAAGGCTGATCACCTACTTGTCCCTAAAGAAAAATCGATCAGTGAAACAGATGTATCTGTAATAATGCATCTGCCCCCTACCCCACTACGGGGACACGGGACTTCACACACTATTTGACGACCTAAAAAATAAAAAAATTGTCTAATGAAAGGTCTTCTTTATAAGGACGGATTATTATCTAACTGCGTATCGGATATAAACGTCCAGATTAATGATTTTTGTGTGCTATATTTGAATTTTAAGATGACCTATTTCTACAACTAGAATTGTAAATTAGGAGGGAGTCGGGAATTTTAAACTTTTATTTTCATACTTAACTACTCGTAATATAATTACTACTAGTTAATTCAGTGATTTATATTCTTTCATATATGCAGTAGCGATGAGACTAAAATCTGTAAAAAATAGGTTATAATGAAAGGCACGTTCTTCAAGAGCTTCTTTCATGCTGTATGCGAAAGCAAGTCGTAGAAATAGGTGACTAAAGTATTTTATGAAATGTAACATATTATAAGTACAAAATATAATGAGTAATAAAAAAAAGGACAAACATATAAGCTACGAAATAATAATATGTAATAATAATTAATTTATTTATTGTAACATCCTTGGTCCACTTGTTAGTTACAATATTCTTATCCTAGGTTAGTAACAATACATAAATTTTATTTTAGTTAATATGTCAGTACTTATTATGAATTATATTAATAATTTTCATTAGAAAGAAATGCCATACCTCCGTCACTTTTACGAACATCGTTTGTATTTCGTTCGTTGCAGTTCTATGAAAAATTTATCGTGTTTTAAATCCGTAATTATAGTGAATGAATAATGTAAGTGTGAATGAATAAATCAGTGACTACTCGAGTTAGTTTCTTATAATAAATTACGCGACATTTCACGCCTCTCATAAATTGAAACAAAACATGCAATAATAATGAATGAAGGCTAATTATTATCAGCCTATTTGTCAGTTAGTAACTTGTACTTTAGTATGTTTTATGGACGTAGTTTATAACTTTTTAAATCGTTTATGACTTCACTATTAATGTAGAATTTATAGATTTCCGTATCTGAATGATTTGTTGTCTTTGCTTGAATAATTGAATAATTTTAAAGTCATTTAAACTAATATATTTGATAAAACTACTACAGATTTTCATATATAAAAAAAACCATGTTAAAACATATTATGACTTTATTTATCATTATTTCAATTTATATTAAAAAAATTTTTTTAGGCACGTAACACTTTTTTAAACAATTCTACTTTTTGTTGTCGATGGCAAACTATACAAATATAATCAAAAGTCCCTCCTTGTCAATCATATCATATTTATAAATCCGTGTAAGTCCTACTAAACATTTTCCTAAATAAATAAAACATCTGAAATCCTGAAATAGCAACCGTAAAAATGCATTATCAATTGCGAATTTCTACAAGTAATATACGCTCGCATACCGTCCGTCGACGCACCGTAACGCTTTCTCTATATACATCTTTTTAATTACGTTCAATTAATTCATCTTGAGTTAAGAAATTAGTTTTTTCCACGCTACACTCTATTAAGCATCCGACCCACATAGTTTCTTAGCTAATTGCGAGCGTTATGCGTGATGAATGCAGTTTTTCGGATGCAAATTTTATCTTGAAATGTTTAGCTCTCTGTATATGAAATGATGGGTGTTCATGTTCTTAGTACCTATAGCAGCCTTTTATGTTAATGATCGACTATTTTCATAGAGTTCTTAGCCTGGCGTAACATGCCGATTAATGTTCAATTTTAAAAAGTGTTTTGAGAATTTTGCATTTAATGTATTTATCTATAGAGACAAATACTATGTCTAGGTCTTACTATCTTACTATCTCAAAGGTCAACCTTTAGACTATAATATAATAATTAAGTAAACGCAACAAAACAATGACCACATTTAATAAAACATAGCTTTTTTATTACATCTTACATTTCATTCTACCACGCTTCGAACTACTGAAAAAGCCCATAGCCATAGTTTCAGATAAACTTCAAGCACCTATTGACCTGTATTAAAATATACCACATTATTCACAGATCAAATTCCCCACCGGTTCGGATCTGCAGCGCGCGTTCGACGAAGGCCGTGGTAGGAGAAAGAAGCTTGCCCCCCTCCTCGCCATCCCCCTCCTCATCGGGGGCATGATCGTGCCCCTTGCGTTCGGGGCCCTGGCCCTGCTCGCTGGAAAGGCCCTGATCGTGTCTAAACTGGCCCTGGTGCTTGCTGGTATCATTGGACTGAAGAAACTGTTGTCTTCTAGTGGTACTGGAGAGGCGCATGAGGTTGTGGTCTCCTCTGGGCATGGAGGAGCAGGGTGGAGCAGGTAAGGACCTCTTAATTGATATATACATATATGTACTGTGAGGTAGTTTAACAATTGTATTTGTACTTCCAGTTTTTAATGTAACTGTTTTCGAGTAATCTTCAAGAGTATCTTTGGTTATATAGAGTCATTCGATAATTTAATGACAAGGATAAATGATGGATACCAAATATTTTACAGAATTATTGTTTTTACTGTTTGTATTTTAAAATGTATTTCTTTTAAATAATGCAACAAAGTTTATATTGTTAGATGATTGCAATTTTGGTTAAAGCTTATAAAGTTTAATTGATCGGATTTTCAAAAGCTTACATAACTTTCTCTTTTCTGGAATATATTATAATGCAAATGTTTTGTTTCAGGTCTCTTGACTCACACGACCTAGCCTACAATTCGTACACGCAGTAACCCACCTAAGATGTCAATTATCCTATTGTGTGTAGCGTAGAAGGCAGACTATTTATTTTAGATTAAGGCGTACATTTTTACAATCAAAGACAAAGCATAGCTTATCCGCGATTGAAAAAAATATATGACCGTAAAAAGAGAAGAACGTACTAATAATTGTTCCAAAGATAATTTATATAATATTTATATTATGATGGTTTAATAATAATGACAAGGGCGAGCAACGGACCATGATGCAATACTTAATTTATTTTCTAAGTGAACAGTACCTCAATACTCTATTTAAATGAGTCATATAGATATGTATAATATGTAAATATATTTATGTAAATAACAATATGTAGGGAGTCTTTGGATACCGCTTTAAATTATGTATTAACATTTTATTATAATATATATTATATACAAAGTATAGCATTACATAGGAGAATGTAAATAATATTATTAAATATATAATATATTTATATATGATATGACTGTGAATTAAACGTATTTATTATTATGTATTTATCATATCAAAAGAAATATTACAATTATATATTTTGATACATAAGTAAAAGATTGAATTAATATTATACGAATAATATATTTATATTATGTGTATATATGTAAATAATGTATCGCATTTATATATTATAAAATAGGTTTATAATATTGGATGTATTAAATGGAAAATATACAATTATTCAATATATATTTCTATATTATTTCTGGTATATATTTATCTATATTATGTATGTATTTATTATATTTTATATTTTTAAATATTTATTGAAATTTTCTTCATATTATAGCATAGTAATGCAGTACATCTTTGGAAAACACTATTAATTTATTGACTAACTTATTGCAATGAAATTAAACTCTGGATTAATTCATGTGTAATTTTATTTGTGTAATCCTTTTAGTTAATATGTATTTTTTAAACTGAGTTTATAATCTAAAAAGATATACTGGACAAAAAATTAGATGATAGATTCAATTATTATAATCCTCACAATTCTTTTTCTTTAATGAATAAACTGTATTATATTATATTGTATATTTATATCTCATTAAAAATGCCAAGTGAGATCTTTTGTACCGTTATAAATATCTAATCTTATGGATAAACAATTTTTTTTTACAGAGGGAAGAATATGCCAGTACATATATTATTATAAGATTTAGTTATTTATTCCTAGTAATAATAAAAACATAATATAATAGCTATATTTAACAAAATAGGTTAAAATATAAGCCAGCGACAGAGTTGCGTGCATTTGGTATTATCTCCTTACATCCCTTATTTATTATACACTAGTTACGCTTCGCGGTTTCACCCTCGTGTCTGAGCTCCTGTTGATCTTAACGTAATGATATATAGCCTATAGCCTTCCTCGATAAATGGGCTATCTGACACTGAAATAATTTTTAGAATCGTACTTTGTAGTTCCTGAGATTAGCGCGTTCAAAACAAACAAACAAACTCTTCAGCTGTATAATATTAAGTATATATTTCACTCCTTTTAACTGTTTAGTTTGGTCTACGAAGTCCCTAAGTTCTATCAAGTCTGTCTCTTCGCCAAATTTCAATCAAAATCATTGATAGTCGTGTAATCGTCATACAAATAAAACCAAAAATAAAAATTCGACCGTATTAATTAATCACGTTAAGATCAGTTTTAAGTGGATACTGTAATAGTAATGTTCTTTGCTAAATTTCAATCAAAATCATTTGAAATTGTATGGCACAGAAATAAAAACTAAACTCCAATTAAACTAGTACTACATAGATACTGCACACCTTCACAGGAACATGTTTTGTGAAATTGTATTACCTACTACAAACAAGTTACGAACACGTTAAGTGGCTACTTCAATGATTTTCACCGTGACTCGTGTTCATTCATGGCTTCCACGTGAAAGCTCTAATATGTGATAATGTAAGAAAATTCAGACAGATTGCTTGAGGAGAAGATAGTTGAATCGTAGTAGGGATAGGTTTGTTCCAAGAAAATTGTTTGGCACATTATTTTTCATAAGATAGGTTACATAGTAGGTATTTATAGTTTACTATGCCAATGTTATAGTAAAAATAAAATTTGATACTCTTAAATATAACAGTAATTCAAGTATTAAGTACAGATACCTAAACAGTTATAAATCTTCTTATTCTTCAGCCAAGTATCAGATTATGAAGTAGATTTAATTATGTCATCTAGATTTCTTTTTATAATATGATCTAAAAGCTTTATTCTACCTATTCATGGATGCATAATGACATTACCCACAGGTGTTCGGACGTAATATATAAACTAATAACACTTTCATAATATCGTAAGCGAAAGCGAAGCGAAATGAGAGATTATCCATTGTTGTGACAAGTCACTAGCCATATAAGTTTACTTAAGAACAGTGACATCGAAGAAAGTCAATTATTATTATTAACGTAGCTTTACACATACATAGATAGAAATAGTTATCGTATTTTGTATTGATTGTAACTACGTTAATATTTAGATAAACGATTTTATTGCGTAATAATTCTATGATACAAGCTCTAATATCTATATCTAATCTATATCTATCTAATTCTATGAACATAGGCGAATGCATTATTCTTAATTTAAAAGATCGAAGAACGAAAATTTTATATGTTCCTCAATCCAAATGTGCCTAAAAGTTATCAAAGCTTTTTGAGCTACAAGAAAGATCCGTATTGCATTTAACTTGTAATAAAATATTACATACCCACTTTTCGTTTCACGAAAAACAGTATGAAAAAGTCATTTAAA
>CAJQZN010017993.1:0-10474 GCA_907164685.1 Colias eurytheme | reverse complement strand
AGCCGTTATGAGTTAGATAAATAATTGAATAAATCTATTCGACTGGTAGTTATTAGACTGTTTATCTCGGGATTGAAAAATCGGCCCTAATAAACACAACAACTTCGTCGCAATACAAAAAATCAACTGAATGGCAGAGTGAAATGTGAATGACTGAATGGAAGTTGGAACTGAAGATAATCGAATAACAATGGATGACGTTTAGCAGAGTTTAGCTCTTGGTTTAGCTAATCAATTTTTGGAAACCAAATCCGATGACCGATTGTCGTTGATTTTACTACAGATTTATTGTTATTAATAATTAATTACAAAAACAAACTTTACAAAACACTAACAAAGACTTTTAGCACTTTGCTACAGGCAAACTCAACTTTACTTACTCTGTGCTACATAGGTAGCAATGTCAAATGCCATTATGCCAATTGCCAATGTCATAAGTTTTTCTGACTATAATTTTTTGCGAAATATTAGGGGCGCCCAATTTTAAAATAATGTTAAATGTTTTAGTTTCAAAGTATTTATTGATTAATGATTAAGGTTTTGAGTGTAGTTTTGATAACTAATTTTAAAAATAATAATTTCATCGCATATCGAGACGTTAGTATTTTCTATAATAATATATTGACTAATATTTGTATTTTAATTAGATCTCCTTTGATAGACAGGCAATAAAAGGTAGTGGAACACGATAATATTTAGTAATATATAATACAGTAGGTATCTCGTATATGTTATTTAGGTAACCTTACTATAAATGCTTAATTGAAGGATAATTACATCATAAAATTGTTCAATTGTTCTCTGACATTTACATAAACCAATATTAGACCATAAACCTATGATTGTACAGTGTAATTAAGAATTAATAGTGAATGTAGTATGTATATCCTTGTGATAACACATCAATTTACAACTGACCAGTTGGCTTGGTTGGTAGTGGCCCTGCCTTCCAAGCCAGAGGTCGTGGGTTAGATTCCCCTCATAGAATATTTGTGTGATGAACATAGATGTTTGCTCGGTGTCTGGGTGTTAATTATTTGCCGTATGTGAAATTTTTGACCTGATATATTTATTTATTTAACATTAAATTATCATTCAACAGAGATCTAGTTAATACTAGTTAATTGTAATTATTTTATAGATGTCTCACAAAGTATTTGTGTACGGAACGCTAAAACGCAATGAGCCCAACCACCACTGGCTTACAAACCCTGAACATGGTACAGGAACGTTTCTTACAGAAGGTGTTACTAAGAATAAGTACCCACTTATAATAGCTACAAAGTATAATATACCATTTCTCTTATATAGCCCTGGTGATGGACATCATATTAAAGGTATTCTTCTTTAATTCATGTTATTATTGTTTTTCTTTGTGTGAAATTTTATTTATATTAGTTAGTATTTCACAACTTCTAGATATATACTGTATGGTTTAATTGTCAATTAAAATTAAAAAGACATTTGTCACTCGGGGACGGCCGCGGTAAAGCTATTGCATGCTATGCCTTCAAGCCACACCTCCGCGCCCGTCCCCGTGGGGAGCGTGAGGTTTTTCGTTACGCAATTTCTGGATTCGGTCCCCACGCTCAATGCCCGCGATAGAAGCTATGCAATAGCTTAAAAATATGTATAAAATTTTTGTATTAAAATATGATATGGACATAATCATCAAGATATGGCTGGTTCTTTGTATTTTATTTTTTTGGGCATTATTACTTACTAGCTTTCTACCTGTGGCTTCGCCCTAACCTAGATTTTCAAGATGGAAAATATCCTCAATGTCTATTTCAGTTTAATAACTATCATTGTAACAAATTTCATCCGAATTGGTTCTGTAATTTAGGCGTAAAGCACATACAGATAGATCGACAGACAGACTTACTTTATAATATTAGTAGGAATTATAACAAGCAGGTTACAATATTATAGAGATATATTTAATAAAGAAATATTATATTTACAGGAGAAATCTATGATGTGGATGACATCATGCTAAGCAAATTGGATATTTTGGAAGATCATCCCAAATGGTATATTAGAGAAATTGACGACATACTGGTTAAGAAACCGTAAGTATAATTTTTTTATTTTAGTCTAACTTGTTCTTGGTCTTTTAAATCTATACTAATATTATAAAGCTGAAGAGTTTGTTTGTTTGTTTGTTTGTTTGAACGCGCTAATCTCGGGAACTACTGGTCCGATTTGAAAAATTCTTTAGGAGTTAGATAACCCATTTATCGAGGAAGGTTATAGGCTATATATCATCACACTACGACCAACAGGAGTGGAGCCACGGGGGTGAAACCGCGCGGAGCAGCTATGAGCTAGTCAGCTAGTATCTGAGTTTTTTATACATTGAAAATTAAGTTCTTTGTCTCTAGTATCTAGTCTATGGATTTGAAAAATAAAAAGATTATCAAGTATTGAACATTATAAATGCAAAAGTTTGTGAGGGTGGAAAGTATATAATTATGAGGCTAAAACCACTGAACATATTTCGATAAAACTTGGCAGTGTTATAGCTTATGTATCGGAATAGCACAAAAGCTGTAGAAATACTTGCACCTGTTCGACCGCGGGTAGAACCGCACGGCTCAGCTAGTAATTAAATAATGAATAGATCACCTTTAAAATTAATTAAAGAAAGTACTATCAAAATTTTACTGTTATAGACATGTATTTAAAAAAAATCTAATTTAAAGAAACAATTTTCAGAGGCTCCAATGATCAAGAAATAGTGAAATGCTGGGTGTATTTCTTGAAAAACTTTCGACCGGAATTATTGAAACGGCAACTTTTCGAATGCTACTCTTCTAGCGGTACACATGGCTTGAAATATTTGGAAAGGTCAAAACGCGATCCTAATCATAACCATTATTCTGAAGTTAAGAAATAAAAAATGCTTTTGGGTATGAAAAATTAAGTTAAGATGTCTATGGTTTTGCTAGAGTTTTTGGTAATGGCAATTCTTTTGCGATTAAGCTTGTCTATGGTGTTTTTATGTGTGTGTGTGTGTGTGAATGCGTGATTGCCAGATGGACTAATAAAACTCCTTTACATAATGTACCATATAAAAGCAATTGTTTATATTTTATGTAATTATTTAAAATGTTAAACATAATATGTAGAGATTGTCTAATCTAAAAATGAACGCCCCTCCACTAAACTTAATTGTTTCAATGTGTGAGGACAAATAATTATTGAACCACTTTATATGTGTGCGCGCGTCGATTCTACTGCAAACTTTGACTCTCGCGCACTGATTTGTCAACTAATCGGGCGATCAGTTCAGGTGCCTAGCATTGTATGGCGGGGAGAGCGCGCTATGTACGGAATGACACGTCCGTTCTGTCGTGCATCGCGTCATTTATGCACTAGTTGGCCAACTGGTCCTGTCGTTCGGGCATGGACGGGACTGGAGGACTGAACGACCAATGAGGCAGACCAATTTGTGTGTATTGCGTCTATACACGTACTTTGAATGTGAGCGTAAACACAGTGGAGGGGCGTTCATTTTTAGATTAGACAATCTCTACCTATCTTATAATGCTATAGCAATACCTTTTTATTATATGCACAATGTTTTAACAATACCAAATAAATATATGACACATTTTTTGTGATATAATAACCTAAGTTTTTAGCACTTTTTAGTCGGCTTGTATATTTTAAGCTAGTGTCGCTTTTTTTATCGAACCAGATAAAATTTCTTCTTCTGTATTTTTATTTTTGTATTTTTTTTTGCAGTGAAGAGAACGAAGCAACCTTAGAAGACCTAAAAGAACTGCAGAAATAATAAATATTGTATCAATATGATATATTTTTGTATGATAAATTATTCATATATTTTATATTAATCTTTATGTACCTACCTGTGTAGTTGAGACATTCCTAGTGTTTGAAAATTATACATCGTGTGTTATTATAATAAAACTGTTCCTATAAAATATGTTTGTAATTTATTGTAAAACAACTCATTAATTAATTATTAATGGATAACTAATGCTCAATTTTATATAATACTAGTTGTAGCACGCGACTTCGTCTGTGTTGCTATATGTACAATGAAGATTATAGTAGAGCCATTTTAATAGGCAACATTTGACAGTTCAACAAAATTCAACAACGTAACCTAGTAACGACGACATAGAATAACATGATATTTCGTTTTGTTAGAACTGCACATTTGCTTAACTTTTTTCAATTACGATTACATATTTATAATAATAATGACCGATGCAACTAATTTAAGCATTTGATTTTACTGATAAACCATTCTAAACATAATAAACATTTTCTTATTTAAAGAACTGACGTCGCTACAATTTTGTGTCAATAAACCTTTTTTCTTTTTAAATACCAGAGACGTTACTCTAAAAATCGAAATCTGACATCTAGAATCGAATGCATTGATTACTTGTGGTCCGGGAGCCAGCAGCAGATTTTATGACCAAGTTCCTCTCAAGCGGTAATTAGTAAAATGCATCAAAGTATAGTATTATGAAGCCTCGTGAACGTCAGCTGGAGCTCGGTTGGGGGGAAGAGCGGTTGTAGCCTCCCGTATCAGCTGACGGTTTTTCCAACAAGATACAGCCAGCTGACATATATATTTATCCACAGTTACATATAAGCTATCATCAGGTAAATTTTTGTTTGAGAGGAAATAACGGAAAATAAATTTTTCTTTAAATTTAACTTTCATGTTCGAGACACCAGCTGACGTATAATACACCATGTTGTAACCAGCTGACTATTTTTTTTCGTTGAGATATTGGGTTAGCTACAATTTGACAAATTTTTAGCTGAGAGGAAATGAATGAATGAATGTATTTTTTTTCCTATGTGCGTGGGAGGCTACAACCGCTCACCCCCCCAACCGAGCGCCAGCTGACGTTCACGAGGCTTTATAATACTATACTCTCATGCGTCTGACGAATTATCTCTTGAGAGGAAATAGTTAACCAAATTTGCACCTGGCTCCCTAACCATAAAAATCATCATAAATTATTGATATGTGTTTCAAGTTCGATTGACAAATGTTTAAAGTCCGTATCGATTAATTCGCTTTAATCGATGTTTTTAAGCAGGTTACCACCCTGGCCCTATGAAGATAAAATTGATAGACGTCAAATGTTGCCTATTAAATTGGCTCAACTATAATATTGTTTATCTCTCATTTTTAACTTATTAAATCTGAAATGTTAGTCCTTTTTTCATTACACATAATTATAATATTAACTGCTTTTCTACCACATTTCTTACATATTACATTATACATTATAATGCAATTTTTAATATTTAGCATGCTTTTCAGAAAACCCGTTATGTAAAAGTTCTTAATTATCTTTGTTAACTTTTAGCCTATTTAGATCTCAGATAGTCTGTAAGAATTTTTCATGTGTCAAAATTGAAAATCATTCGACCTCTCGACACTTGACATTGACTTTCAAAACAAATCAATGTGGTTAATTTTAGGTTAAAAATATTATCATAACAATTATACTTTATTTTTATTATTTAATAAGAGTTATGATTTAATTTAAATGATATAAAGCAATGGATTTCGCACGCAAACAATTAGAAAAATATGGCTGGACCGATGGTAAATATCAACAAACTCTACAAAATATTTATCGTCGATAGTTTTACGAATTTGTTTTTCAATTTTTTAGGCAAAGGTTTAGGAAAACATGAAAATGGTATATCGGAAGCGCTAAAACCGAAGTTGAAGCGTAGTGTCACGGGTATTGGACATGATGCAGCCGCGGAGTTTACAGAACATTGGTGGACGAAATTGTACAACACGGCTGCAAGTAATGTTGAAGTAACTAAGTTTATATATCAATATAATCAAAGAATATAATATACTAGCTGCGCTCCGCGGTTTGACCCGCGTGGCTCCGCTTCTGTTTGCCTTAGCGTGATGATATATATTATATACTATTATGCCTATTATTAGCCTCCCTCGATAAATGGGCCATCCAACACTGAAAGAATTTTTCAAATCGGACCAGTAGTTCCCGAGATTAGCGCGTTCAAACAAACAAACTCTTCAGCTTTAATTAGTATAGATAAACTAAAAAATATGCTTAAACTCATGAAATTATTGTCACTGATCCTTGATAAATATGTAAGTTTGAATTAAATCTGTCTGTTTAAAGGTCAAAATCAACTCTATAGGAATTGGTTATATACAAACATACAGATGAACCTTATAAAATCGTGTTAAAAATGTATCGGATTTTGATTTTTATGTTACTGAAGGTGAATTTAAACATTTGTTTTTGTTATAATACTTTTACTATTATAAGTATGAAAACTCTTTATTTGGATTAAACATAAAATGGTAAATAATTAATATCCTCAAACATTCCTGTTTAATTTTTACATTTCAGGTCAAAGAGAAAAATGGAAAGACAAAGGCAATAAAAACTAAAGATGACGAGTTTGAAATAACAAACAGTTCTTGGTCCTACAAAAAGAAGAATAAAGATAAATCAAAAGAGGAATATACAAACTTTTTTGTTAAAACCTCCATATTATCAAATGGTGGTGCTAAAACTGAAGATTTGAATGATCAAGGAATTTTAGAGGAAGTAGTACCTGGTGTGAAATTAAGTGACGAGGAGCTATTTGCAGCTTGTGAAGGAAGAACTGCTCATAAGTATGGGATTTGTATTGCTATTAATATTATATTTTGTACAGTTTAAAGTAAGTTAAAAAAGTTGCTTATTATAAAAGAGATTTTTTTACATAAGCCTGGTCAGTATGTATATGGCATATTTCAATATCTTGATGTCCTTCAAGTACCTACTACCTTTTAATTACCATGTAAAAATAATTTAGATAATTTTTTTTTACATGAAATTTTATTAACCACTCAAGTGCGGGACGACCGGGAGCCGGTCGATCCACATTCAAGGTTATGTGCGGGGCGACCGGCTCCCGGTCGATCAACAGTCGTGGGTTTTGCGTTCGCTTTATCAAACGGTCTATCGTCCTTCCTTTTTCTAACTTATATGACATGTTAAGGAAAGAACAGGCTAGCTATAAGTCAAGTTAACAACATAACCACATGATTTATGTGGCCCACTTTTGATGACACATTAAGTGGGTAGTTTTTGTACAAAAAAATAAACAGGGAATGTGTAAAAAAAATGTATGGGAGGGTATGATGTTTTTATTTTCTCGTAAGAAGAGTGTAACAAAGGATCAATAAATATTAAAATCTCACTGAACAGCTGTTTTAATTTTTTATTAGCAGACAAAATGTAACAAAAATTACAAGGGTACATTTGCTTTGACTTACAAGTTGTTTTTATTTATTTAAATATTACCATGTTTTGACAAGGTATAGAGTATATTTCATTATCTATCGATATATATATATATACTTGCAAATGTGCTATTGATAAAGGAATCTGAGATAATCGACTTTAAAAAAATATTGGACCGCCAAAAACCCCATTTGCGGCGGCACCGGGAGCCGGTTCCGCACATAACCCGATTTTTGCAAAATGGCGTCCCGCACTTGAGTGGTTAATATCATTTTCAATTTCAAAATGTTAGCATGTTCAATATTTATTACTACATATTTTTAATACCTTTGTAAACAAAAAAAATGTCACTGTACTGTATATTATACTGTTTCTAAAATCGCAAAAGGTTGCAAATTTTTCATTTGAAATATTATTTATCTTTCAGAGGTGCCCGTCATGGTCTAAAAGCATTAGGTAAATTAGCAAGGATTGAAATGCAAGAACAGGCATTATTACAACAGGCTAAATATAAAGGTTACTCTCAAGCCAGGAACAATAACAGTGAAGATGATATTTCAAGTGAAAATGAAAAAAAAGTAAAGAAATCCAAAAATAAGTCAGTAGCACAAGAATCAAACCTTTGCAATGAGAAGGAACCTGTAAAAAAAGTAAAACGGAAAGCAAATGACAGTGATGCCAGTAGTGAAAATAAAAATGTTGAATTAAATGATCAAGATGAAGGAGTAAATGAAATTTATACTCTAGATGAAGAAACAGTTCCCAAAAAGAGAAAGAAAAAGAAAAAAGATAAGAAAGCTGTTGATGAAGAACAAATTAGCCAGACAGATAATATAACTGAGACAGATGTGCCTATAAAGAGTAAAAAGAAGAAGAATAAAAAGTGAAATGGGATTTAAATTATTTTGTATAATTTTAGAACATTTATAAATATAAGGTTTTTATTTACACTTGTTTGTTTTGCTCTTTGGTGTCATTTTTTAAATATTTTCTGCCCGCGGTTTTGCCTACTTTGTAAACACCTAATAAATTATAAATATAAATTCCTCTAAAATCACTTTAAAACCGCACATATTGTAGTCGTTTTAAAGATCTAATCATCACACAGACGCGTGGATAGTTTTGTTTTAAAATGCTTTAATCTTGGAGTATACATTTAGCTTGCTAATGTAGCAAGCTATATGCGAATTGCGAGCACTGCAGTTGTAACTTTGAATAAGACCGAGACTACATTATACTTTATTTTTTACTACTAAATAATATTTATTCTGGCAATATTTTAAGATCGTCAAAAAAATGACAGCCTCGGAGCAATTATCTGACAGCAAATATCAAATACACTTTTACGTCAAAGTCAAAGGGGAAAAATACGAAATTCAGCTGATATTTTTCATACACTGTAAAAATGTCGATCGCCAAATACTTGGCATTAGATAAAATATCCACACTTTTTAATACTATAAAACAAAACGGGGGCATCCGGAGCTCCTTGTTCAAGTTATACAGGTGATGTTTTGCTTTTGTTATTATGTAATTTATCAGGTAACCTATGTTAGATTTCTGCTCATTTTTCATAGCATTATTTATAGCTTCATCATATAATTATTAATAGAAAAGTATTAAGTGAATGCATCCATGCAGAAAGTTACAGAATATATTTTGCAGTCGTGTTTCTTGTTGATGTTCAAGTGTCAGGCTAATGTTTTCATTTCTATGAGTTATCACATAGCTGTAAAATATCCATCATTTCACTATAGAAATAAAGCTAAAAAAGACTTCCAGGTCGCCTTAATACTTAACAGTAATTAATCAAAAAATAAATACAATTTTTGCAGCACAATACCACACAACATATTTAACAGATTATTATTTTTTATTTCAGACAAGATGAATTAAAAGATGGTACACTCGTCGGCGAAGACAGATTCGGGAACAAATACTTTGAGAACCCAAGATACTTTTTTGGCAGAAATCGATGGGTGGAATACTCGGAGAAGTTCCATATGAACTATGACGGTAGTCAGGTTCGTATTATTCTTTGTATGTATGAAGATAATCAAAATAGCCATGACGTTTCTTAAGCATATGTAGGTAAATATATTTTATTAGCTTTCCGCGAGCAAAGTAAAATAAAACGAATTACATTTAAATCTCCTTCCTTCATGACATGATCAAAATTATAATTTACTAGTTGTGCCCCTCAGTTTTCAACTCCATTCAAACAGTAAAATATTTTTACTAATATTGGACCCATGGGTCCTGAGTTCTGCGCGTTCAAGCAAACAAACATGAGTATGTTTGTTGCAGCTTTATAATACTATTAGCATAGATACTTTACGAAAAGATTTTCCTCATACCATTATGAATATATCCCTGCTTATAAGTTATTTAAAATTAAACTAATTTAATAATCTAGGTCCCCAGTTGTCTTAAATCTTGTATTCTGTATCAATTGATATACTTGGTTGGTAATTGAGAGAAAGAAAGAAAAAAGTTTAAATAATATTATTAAAATATTGTTGAATTCCAGGTGCCCGCTGAATGGTTTGGCTGGCTCCATTACAAAACTGATCTGCCCCCACATTTGGTAAGTATATGAAGGATAAGGAATATTACTTACTAGCTGTGCCCTGTGGTTTTACCCACATTGCTCCGCTTCTGTTGGTCTTAGGGTGATGATATATAGCCTATAACTCCCTCGATAAATGGGCTATCTAACACCGAGAGCATTTTTCAAATCGGACCAGTAGTTCCTGAGATTAGCATGTTCAAACAAACAAACTCTTCAGCTTTATAATATTAGTACATATAGATTTTTTATTTATTGCATCAAAAATTATATCAAATCTCCATAATATTAATATCAAGTTCTGTTCTTGAGTTGTAAGTGGTGTAAGTTGTAACTAATACTACCTTCTTTTACAAGCATCTTTTAGATTTTTGCAATTTGAAAAATAAGGAAGTAGTCTAATTTGTACCTTTCTATTTTGTTAATTCCGTTTTATTTGTAAACTGGTAGATTTTTTATTTTTTTTTTTTTTTTTATTATTGACATCTGCGATCAGTCAACGGACTATGAGCAGATATTTGGACAGAATGATTTGGCGATTTGAGAACCAGAACCAGTGCCCTAATTCCCCTTTTTAACGTAGCTCAACATCAACATTAGCTCTTTTCAGACGTTTCCTGGGCTT
>CAJQZN010017975.1:0-10039 GCA_907164685.1 Colias eurytheme | reverse complement strand
CTTTTAAATTTATTTGCGTTACCAGATGTCCAAAACGTCGCGAAATCTACGTGTTGGATGCTGGCAACTCGAGAGTGAAAGTGTTGGACGACGAAACATTTGCATTTAAAACTCATATCGTAAATGAAGGTAAGGTTCCATAAATAATTTAGTCTTTATTACTAAACAATATTATTTGTGAGGAATATAAGAAAATAAATTTTCTCAAATATCATTTTTTTTTTACTTAAAAATATGTAATATAAATCTTTCTCTTCGATTTATAGCCAGTAAAGTGCTTATACTTTCACATTTTAATTTTACACTTTGTTGTTGACATTAAAACTTAACATTAAAAGTAAAATTGAAGCTTTTGGTTGTAGAAAATAATTGAAATAAAATAAAATAATGTTATCGTTAGGTCTGGCCGGTCGCAGCTGTACGGGCATCGCTGTCACAGAAGAAGGCGTTGTTGCTGTTAATTGGCGGACCAGAACCGTTACTGAGGTAATTGTTCTTATGCTTTTGTTTTTGTATAAAAGTTTTGGGCCAATATTATGTATGGATGGTAAGAATATAAAAGTATGGAAGATGGTTATCGGAAATATCTGATTTTTAGAAAGAGGTTCAATCTCTCTAGACTGACTCGACTAATTAAAAAAATAATTAAACTATACTTTGAACCTTTTCAACTCGTTAACATAAACGACCCGGTCACAATAGGCTATTTGACAGTATAAAAAATAAATTACTTTTTTGTGTAATCCATATATATATATAAGGTTTTTGAAGCGATTTAAATTAATAAATGATATAAATAATAACTTATTTATTTATAAATCGTCGAAAAAACATCATATTTTTTAAAATGACCACGTGACCGAAAACATCCATGATTGGCTGCATCTGCCATGACGTCACAGCGGCGTAAATAACAAGTGATCCCAACGTTTACTCACGTCGTTGCTGAATTTCGCTTTTGGTTTTGTTTCTTGTATAACTTATTTCTTGTGATTCAAGGTGTCTGTAATCAGTTTTGTTCTTTATGTGTTATTTTTGTTTGTCATGGAACCTAATTTCGAAAAAGCAGACAGTAGAAATCTACCTAAAGTGGACGCTATAATTAGGAAATAATATTGTAATACTGTGCTATAATGGTTGGCATGTTCTTTAAAAACAACCAAGATTTTTATGCTCCTCAATTGAGAAATGTGAAAACAGCTACGTAAGTTAATATTTCAATTTATTTAATATTTCAGTCATTCATTACCTTTTTAGTTAATTGTACCTACAAACATGAATCACAATAGCACAATAATTATGAAGTATAAATTTTTTAGATTAAGTCCTTTATTTTTCATTTCAGCCATCCAGTTTATAGGATTGACGTGTTTATATTGATTATTTTCAATATCAATACAAACACGTCATCATCAATTTATATATATCACTAGCGGTCCGCCCCGGCTTCGCCCGTGGTACATATTTACGTTTTCTCTACATAAAAACCATCCTCGTACTTCAAGGAATATAATAAAAAAAGAATTATCGAAATCGGTTCAGCCGTTCTCGAGTTATGCGCTTACCAACACATTTTGAGATTCATTTTTATATATAAAGAAGAAGAAGATTATCTTACCTCAAGCAGCTGTAAGTAATGAGACGATTTATACTATGTATTGCAAATAAAATAAACTGTCTACTAGGTATTCAACACCCTACTTACGTTGAAGTGGTCTTCACAAAAAAATATAACTGTTTTAATTGATATATCTAATATGTATCACTTGGATTTCTGCGAGCTAACTGCAACCACTTTCTACGCATTTTTATATCTTTTGGAGCACATATAAATAGTTTGTCAGGGGTTTTAATAGTTGTATTTCTGCATCCAGGAACTACACACCACCTATAAGAACTCATTTTCTGGTTTTTAAACAGATTAACTTAATTATACTATAATTAAAACAAAAACGAACAATAAGTACTAGGAGCAAGTTGATGTTTACGCCGCTGTGACGTCACCATGGTCGCGAGACGCCATATTCTTCAAAATTGTGTTTTGGCGGCGTATTTGAATATCATGTTTTTATTTTCCATTTTCTCAATGAATAACTACAAAAAATTAAGAAACATGTGTTTTGTGTGCTCTATAAACGTATCTTAATAATTTGAGGCAGTTATCAAAACCTTGTCAAATAGCCTATTGACAGACTAGAGCCTTATTTATCTTTTTACCATTACAAATATATACGAGAAACAAATGCAGCAAGTTTTGACAATTTTTTACATTTATCTACTCAATGTTATAGTTAATAAAAGTTTGGCAATACTTTGTCCCATCATTTATATATTCCCCGCAGGTGAACAAAGACCGTAGATGGCTTAAATTTATAATGTTTTGGCAATATTTTTTTCCTTTAATCTATTTATATCTCCCCCCAGGTGAACATAGACGGCACAACACTACGGACCATAAAATCAGATCGTCTAATAGAGCCGGTGTGTGTAGCGGCAGATGTAGAGTCCCGCCGTATCGCCGTCGCCGATAATGGCGCTAGGTCTGTGTTCGTGTTCGACAGACATGGGAATATTGAGCGGGAGGTAAGTAATAATAGATGTTATTTCCAGTGCAAAACTAGGCCCAGCCATAAACTCAAACTCAAACATTTATTTATTCAATTAGACTTCTTCGAGAAGCACTTTTGAAACGTCAATACATATTTTTTACATTTACCACCGATTCGGAAAGCAATACACGGTCGTACACGGACTGCTCGAGCAGTTAACGGCTGAGTGACGTACACGGACTGCTCGAGCAGTCGGTCGTTGACTGCTCCAGCAGTCGCTACAAACAGCGCAGTTGACGGCTTGAAGCAGTCGCGACTGCTCGAGCAGTTAACGGCTGAGCGACGTACACGGACTGCTCGAGCAGTCGGTCGTTGACTGCTCGAGCAGTCGCTACAAACAGCGCAGTTGACGGCTTGAAGCAGTCGCGACTGCTCGAGCAGTCCGTGTATAGCAGTGAATGAATGTCTATAGTTCGCGGTCGCGACTTCGAGCCGTCGGTCTCAACTGCTTGAAGCGGTCCGTGTACAGCCGCCCTAAAAAGCAGTGCTAATTATAATAATTACTGCTACTTCCGTAATTGATACGGGGAACGAAAATTATTCTACCACCCAAATTCTGTCATACCATGTTATCATTTATGTTCATCTCTATTCTATATCATTTAAAACTACACAACGGATTTTAATGCAGTTTTTTTAAGCTATTGCATAGCTTCTATCGCGGGCCTTGAGCGCGGGGACCGAATCGAGAAATTCCGTAACGAAAAAACCTCACGCTCCCCATGAGGACAGGCTCGGAGGTGTGGCTTGAAGGCATAGCATGCAATAGCTTTACCGCTACAGTCCCCGAGTGACACACGTCTTTTTAAATAGAATGGTTCTCCAGGAAGACGGAACAGACAGGAACAGAGAGGAATAAATGAGCTAGTATTATGCGTTATGTTATGTATACATGCAGTACAAAAAGATATTAATTGATTCCAGGTTGGTAGTGGCAATCTAGGTCTGGTTGGTGGTCTGGCTCTAACAGAAGACCTGATTATCATAGCAGACGTGGCCGTTAGAATATATGATGCTGAGGGGAACTTGCAGACCATACTCGCGCCAGTGCCTAAAGGCATGTAAATCATAATTATACTAAAATTCAGTGTTTTTTATAAAAAAATAGCATTGAGTACTAGGTAAAGATATATATGAATTAAAAATATAGCATTGAATATACATAGTTAAAATATATCTTACTTGTGGTTAAGAATCTTTTAAATAGTCATTTTTATGGTAGTTTTTGAGTTGAATACCAAATGAGCAGAAAATCAAATCTTTCAGATCAATTAAATCAGGCATTTTGCAATAAAAACAACTAAATAGCATTATATATATTTATTTTTCAATTTTTACAACCCAAAAATGAACATAATAGAGTACCAGATACCAATTCCCCGTAAAAATTTATATCAAAATGTCCCACAAATTTTGTCTTCATTTTTTTCAGGTCGCGGAGGCTACGGAGGCATAGCCCTAGAGCAAACTCCCGACGGCCTGTACATAGTCTGTGCTCGTTCCATCAAAGGGAAACCCGCTCTAGTGGTCCTGGAGCCCCAGGGCTCCGGTATTGTAGCGGCGTGTGAGCTAGCGGATAAGAGGCCCCGTAGGGTTGCCGGGTTGACACTATTGCCTAATAAAAAGGCCCTTTTGGCTGATCTTGCTGGGGATTGTCTGCGGTTACATACGTATTGGTGAATGGTAAGTAGCTTTTTGTTCATAGGTGAAGAGAATTTATTTATCAAGTTAATACGAACAGTGTATTTTTGGAGGTTATTTGTCAAGGTGTCCCGTTTGATATCTTCAAGTAATATGGCTGACGTATTTAGTCCTTCGTTGCCCTGTTGTGTATTTGATTGAAAAGATCCTTATTGATAAATGGTGCGTAAGTATAAACTATCGGAAAAGAAATGATTTAAACCAAACGCAGTCGTATTCAGTTGGGATGTGCGTTAATATACGGAAATATACGATGAGGAGTTTGCAAATACGACCAGTATCAGTATTGAAAATTTTATATTCTTACATTGACAGTCATTAACAGCCAGTTTCACTACTTCTAGATATATTCTGCTCAGCTAATAGATCAAAATACCGATATATTATAATGTACATATGAAAATATAATTCAAACAACTTTTAACTTAGGGTTATTTTCGAACATACAGGTCATTCGACTATTATTTTCAGATGGCCGCGAACGAATGGCAGAGCCGGGAAGGTGAATGGTGAACGAATTTCATGCTAGTCGAATATAACCGGGAATCGAATGTCGGCCATAATCTCGAGCTACCAAAGACGTGGCCACCACACGCAGTGCGAACGGGAATGAGATTCAGAACAGCATCGTTTTGAGCGCAGCATTTGTAGCACTCGAATTACGTATATACGAACAGAGCGAATAAGCTTGATGAGAGTATACAGACTTATCGCTGTTTGGCTATCTCATCCAGTCAAGTAAATGTTCTTCGCTATTAGAGTTAGCGATTTGTCACTAAAGCGACCTAATATTAAAAGGTTAGACTTCGTAATATTATGAAAGTTTGGTTTGCTTTGAGTTTCTGAGTTAATAATAAGCAAAAGTTTTTTTTTATGGAAAAAAAAATTGTCTCATTCGCGTTCACACGAATTAGATGTAGTACTTACAGTATTTATTTCGCATTAAGTTTATGTAAGTTCTCAATTTTATGTCTAGTTAATTTTTCGACTGATTTTTCTGTTTTTTTTTTTTGTAACGTGGCATGTTTTGTTTGGGTTATGTGTTTTAACTAGTCTGTTAAATCGTGAAGAATGGATAAGTGAAAGTTATTTTTATTATTTTAAAATAAAACGGTTTATCGGTTATAACGGTTTATAACGGTAAATCTTTTTAATAATTTAAATCTGATTTCGTCTTGAATCTTATTTGAATAAACATTAATCAAGTCAATCACTTTGTTACTTGCTAGGATTTGGTTCTGTTTTAGGGCGCACACATCGTATTAAATTATTAAAATATTATTGAATCTCGAAAAACTAAATATTTTCATGAATAACTATTTATTTGAAAGTGTAAGAAAACGAAGCAACCATTTATAAAAATAAATTGCAGAGATAATATCCTGTTATTCATGAAATTTGCCGCTCTGAAACAGAATTAGTATCCAAGCAAATTTGAGACTTAACACTTGCGGAATAAGGTTCAAATGTACTTACGTGGAAACACGTACACTTAAAAAAATATAAAAAATTTGGTTCGGACGAGCCGTGGCAAGATCTGATATACGTGACAATATGAATGGTGTCTAACTTAAATAGATTAAGTTGCAATAGTAAAATATAAAGTTTTTTTTTTTACTTTTTTTCAAATTTATTACGAGACTATGTTTTTTTGAAAGACTCGAATGTATGTTTATTAATTCCTGGCGTTTTGTGTAAATTCTTGTATATTTTTGTTTAGAATTATTTTTGTCCTTTATAAAACAATACTTACGATTTACATGTAAATGAGTAGATGAATTTTCGAAAAAAAATCGCATCGAAAACAAAATATCTCGCATATGTTACAGTCAAATCCCGAAACACAATCTCTTCGCGGAAGGACTGGTTAATCTTAGGTTTGGTAAAGCCATCGGGCAATCTTCGAAATACATTTGAATTTCACTTTTTTGACTGAAGTCAGCAGCAGTCTCGGGCGTAGGCGAACGCAGCATTAAGATGGCTCAGCTAGACAACGATATATTTTTTTGGGCTTTAAAAAGTCATTATATTATGCCAGACCTGAGGTTTGACCAGTCCAACCTACGAGTGCCCGAGCTTCGGGGTTTGACTATAACAAATATACTACATTTTCTATTCAATTCCACATTTAATGGTGTCATTAACTTACTACTACTAAATTAACTTAATCCCTGCTCAAGTTTTATTTTGAGCAGTATCATTTACAATCTTTTACATATCTTCAAGTTATCGCTTATATTAGTGATAAATTAGTGGCCATTTTGTATTTAAATATTTTTTTCAAAATTTATCGAGTTCTTGAATATCATTTTGTATAAAATTAGTGCCATTAATATAAAAAAGTGCTTTATATATATGCTTTGTGTATTTTTTTACTTCCATCATTAATAACTACTAGATACAACTATCAGTGACAAAAACGTCCTCACCAAAACTCTACCCAGAGTAGAATTTTGGTACTTTGTAAATCCGACTCTAATTCATTCAAATAAGGTTGAATTTATTTTGATGTATAAACATTGATTACTTTTGGTTCGTTGTATTTTACACCTAAAATTAATGTATAAGCTTGATTTTTATAATAATAAGCTTGATTTTGCTTTAATTTTTGTTTCTTTCGACTAGAAATTACATTTGAGGACAGTTTTAAGTTCATTTTGTATAGGATTGTGTATTTAATTGTTATTAGTGATAGAAGATTTTTTTAAATATTAAAATTCGAGAAAATAATTGAGGGTATCTATAAAATCCATTCATATGTGACCATATGCTGTTAAAATTTTCTTAATATCAAATATCATATCACACGAAAACATTCCAATTTTCGTAGATAAATCTATATCATTTTAAAACATCTAATCATAATTTTGTTGCGGTGTACCGTGTATAGGAGGTGAAAGAAAATAATTAGACCAGCCTAGATAAATGGGCTCAAAGATAGGTTCATAATTTTTTTGTAAAAATGTCACCAAATCTGATATCATTTTGGATTAAAACAGCGATTGATAAAAAGTGACTGGATTTATCATCACAAGATATCATTTTAATCCTAACCCTATGTCGAAATATTTATAAATGAAAAAAGACGTGTGGCACTCGGGGACTGCCGCGGTAAAGTTATTGCATGCTATGCCTTCAAACCACACCTCCGCGCCCGTCGGAGTGGGGAGCGTGAGGTTTTTTCGTTGCGGAATTTCTGGATTCGGTCCCCGCGCTCAAGGCCCGCGATAGAAGCTATGCAATTGCTTAAAAACACTCGAAGGAACAGCTGTTTTGCATCGGACAATTTTTGAATGTGATTTCCAGTTGTTTATTGTACGTAAATGGTGAAAACATAATGAGAAGCAATTAGTATTGAACATTAACCGATCCATACACAACAAATATCATAGATTATATTATAGTAAATTCGAGGCCCCTCTAAAGTGAATGTCCATCTAACTGATTTGATATAAATATAAGAAAATGTAGTATCGAAAACTACATATAAACCTTGAATAGCGTAAACATAATATGAATATCTTGAATATCTGAAAAACTGTATATATGGGTAACCTGTAAAAAATATATCCTCCAATAGGAATCATTGAATTATCTTTTTATAAATTTTGATTTTATTATCCTAGTCTTACGAAGTCGGCGTGAGTTAATAAAACGGAATATTTAAAAAACTCAAGGTTTTTAGAATATTTTCTCATAGTTCATAAACAAATATCAAAATCGGTATCATAGGAAACCGCATTTTTTAAATTACTCCGTAAATCGTAAAGTACTTGATTACAATTTATCCTACGGAAGTGTATCATGAAATGCTTTTGCAAGTCAATTTAAGATGTTTACCATGCAAACCATCCCGCCTTTTCAACAATATGAAAATGTATGAAAATAATTTGTTATTTCAAGTCATGGTTCATTCCCTGGTTATAAGTAATGCTTGATTCATCTCATTATATCTTTGACTATGAAAAAAACGAGTGTTAAAACCAAAACATCTTGCTTTATTTCAACCGCCTTCGTAAGACATTTATATCATAATATGACTTTAAAAATAAGTGTTGTAAAATGTAAAAGTTATTTATTTATAAGCTATCGCAAAAGAATCATGTTTGTTTTTGATCAAGATGTATTAAAGTTATTTTTTTCGTGTATTCTTCAAAATGGTTTCATATTTACGAAACTTTCAATGTATATTTAACTACATTTTATCTAATCAACTTTATATCCAGTTTAAAAAAAATAAATAAGTTTTCTTAAATTCATATTAATGTAATGATTTGACCGAAACATAGCACTTCAACATTAATAAATTTGTCGACAAGCGCCTCAGACTTCTATCTCAATTCTATTATGTCTAAATAGTAGCAGATATAATTTATTTCAGATAATAAATACGAATTATTATATAGTACAAAAGTAACTAACTCCACTTGTGGTGACATATGTTTTGTTCCTCGTACAGATAGATCTGAAGTTAAAACCCCGAAACATGAAACTGTTTAGATTCCTTATGTCCTTAAGTTAAATGTTTTGGGAGCAATTAATTTGAAGCACCTCTTAGCATAGTGTCCCTTCTAACGTAGTTACCTTACAGTTGTGTATAACCGATTGTTATTCCGCTATTTTTAATGTTCTGTGTTGTCTGTTGTCGTTTTCCCATAGTTATATATTTACCACTGTTTTACTCGTCACAAATCATCGACACTGCCTTTAGGATTTACGTGCATTTATATAAGCCACAAACACGGAGAATTTACTAAGAGTACAGTGTAGCGCATCGGAACGGCGATCGGTACAAACGTATTTGTGATCGAATCATTAAGTAGATATTGTTAAATAATAATTAATAAGAGAGGAACTCATCAGAAGTGGCGGTTTCATACTGCGTCCACACGAAAGATTGTATTTTGGCATGAGAATATTTTTGCATGGACAAAGCGATGGAATTGACTGTAAGCTCATGGATACATGTATTGTATAGTTAAAGTGTATTTAATGTTTATCAGAGCTGTGAAACTGTACTTAATCACAGAGTATCTCAATAATGTTGATTGTCACTATGCAAAATACAATAAAGTTCAATTTTACGCGATCTTGTGTTTTATTTTTTAATATCATCACTTACCTATTAGTTATTAGCGGAATGTGGTAATGAATGGATAATTGAATTTTATTTTAATGAGATCAATTTCGCTAATAGTTTAACAATGGAAAATGCGCGGCGCTGCGCTTCGCCATATCTGCGCCGCGCCGGCCCTTAGACTATGATTTTCATGGCGCATAATTATTTTTTAACAAAGAACTACCATATTACTACGACGACGCGGTTGGTGCAGTGGTAAAGTAACTGCCTACTGAGCCGACGGTCCCGGGTTCGATCCCCGGTCAGGGCAAATATTTGTGTGATGAACTCAATTATTTGTTCTTGGGTCTGGGTGTTATTATCTATATATGTATTTATAGTCCATTGAATAAAAAGTTCTAGAGTGCGTGAGTTAGTAACGTAAGATGTTTCTTCGGAAACATGTCAAGAGTCCCTAGGTAATAAACATACTAAAACCCCGGGCCACTAGGAGGAGCCCCGGAGTGGGGGGAGGGGGGAAATGGGTCCATTTTTTCATTTTTCGCTTAAATCTCAAAAACGGTACATGTTAGAGAAAAACTTTCAAGGAAAAGTTGAAAGGCCATAAAATTATCTACAAGTTGTACCTGAATCATTTTTTCCTATATCC
>CAJQZN010017971.1:0-11145 GCA_907164685.1 Colias eurytheme | reverse complement strand
GGAAAAAAATATTTTCCGTAGTACAGTTGGCCGGACTACGGAATAAATATTTTTTTCCATAGTCCGGTTGACCGGACTATGGAAGATCTAGTTTAAACTTTTTATCAATTTGACCTTTTTGTTTAATATATTGTAAATATGGGATGATATTTTTTTATTCTGACAGTTGTTTTCCTGAACAATGATAGTAATGCCCTTACTGTTTCATATGTTGGTTGCTATCTATCTATAGGGCTTTGAAAATATTGCTAATATTATGTCCCAACGTTTACAATACATTTCAAGGAAAGGTGGGACAGTGCTGCTATTTGATGGGCATCAGTATTACAAAAATTGTAATTACAAAGATGGCTCGTTACTGTGGAGATGTAGCTCTTATAAAAAACTGAAATGCAAAGGATTTATAACTGTTCGCGTAAGGATAACTTACATATAACTTTTTTATTTTAACACATTACAATATTAGTTATCATCAGCCCATTAACATCACCCTGCAAGGAGTGCAGGGGTATAGACGTTATTGTATTTTTGTATTTAAACCAATGCATCCATTAATAAAAATAATAAACATTTTTATTTCAATAGTTTTATTTTCAATCAAAAATTAAAATACGAGATTTTTAAAAATTTCGTTCAATCAGTCTTCTAAGCACAAAAGCAAAGTTTTTCATGCCATATATTTTTTTTCCGTCTAATTACGACCTAAACTACCGAAATTTAATGCTTTGCAACCAAGTCAAATTTCATGGTGACCCGTTGTAATCGGGTGCTATTATCACTGGTCAAGATGTGTGTGGAGAAAAGCTAAGAGTATGGGCTTTACAAAATCAGGAGTGGAGAGACGTATTATAACACTGTGTGCTAGATTACCACTTTTGCCATGTGAAACTATTTTAGATGCATGGCGACACATTAAATCAGAATCTCTCTCGAACATGGCCAAGTTTTTTAAATATTTTGATAAAATGTGGATTATCAGTAAATATTGTCAATTTATCTCTGTTTTTGGACAACGACACCGCACCAATAACAGCGTGGAGGGATGGAATTCCAAATTAAATCGAGCAATCAATAAAAACTATGTTAACATATTACGGCTTCTAAATTATTTAGAGAAAATGGATAAGCAAACACAAATCAGAATTACAAAATGCAATAAACAAAATATTAAACGCAAAAGGGAAGATATACTAAAAGACGATACAATAAGGCATATTCAATTGCAACTTTTAAACGAAGAAATTGATTTAGGCTATGCTTTGGAGAAGCTAGCAAATATAAGATAATAATTAGTAGGTAATACTTATAAACGCAATTTCCGTACCATGGGGAAAGAGGGAATTTAAATATTCAGTTTGATAATGCTGTTTGTTTTTTTTGTTGTTTTAGGCACTCGTTTTAAGTCACATGAAATATGTAGTAACTGAGGCATTTTTTTTTATTTCAATAAAGCTAACATTATTTAGAGTCGCTTTTAGTTAATATTTTTTTTCTTATTTGATTAAACTTTCCATTGTTATTTTAAATCTCCTTTGACTGTATTCCTATAGTTATATAAAAAGGCAACCGGACCAAGTAAAATATTATTTTTCAGAATGGTCACACTGGGTTTATCATGTTTTCGTTGCAAAACTACGGAAAATATTTTTTTCCCATAGTCCGGTTGACCGGACAACAGAACCGTACGACGGGCAAAGAGTGGTTTATTTATTGCATTGTTGTCATAGCACGTCACAGTGTTATTATAGCGATTCGTGACGACACAATCTGATAGACGTGTATCTCGTTATGGGTGTATATTTATAAATGATTAAAAATACAAAGGCGGAGTGTGGGGTCGTGTTATTGGATTGTCCGAGGCGCGGCGGTTTTCCCGAAGCACAGGCGTAGTGCCAATATTTAGATGAAGCGACATTTGCACACATGTGCACACTTCACAGCGGGAACATATGAACAAATATTCTGAACAGTTTCTCCTCAATTACAAATATAATAGCGTATAAAAATCAGTAACTACAAAGCATTGACTACTATAAATGCAACAACTAAACAATAAGTTGCAGTGACAAAAGATTTAATCTAATAAAGATATCGAGAAAAAATGACTAATTAAAACATACATGTGATACACATATTTCAACATACAAGCGAACAAATGTTTGCAATTAATTTCATCATTGCACAAAGGGACGAGGTTTTGCACATTGATTTCAAATATTTCATATAATAATCGTATATCCCTATGTTTTCGCAACCTATAAACAAAACATACATTTAATAATGTATTCATATTATTCTCAAACATCGTAAGTTTTGTGTTTGTTTTATTTATTGGTGGATCTTACTAAAAATATTTCCCTCCTAATTTTAAAACAACGAGTAATAATAATTAGATTTATTTTTAAAATATCTATTAGAAAAGCATACGAACGCCCAAATATCGGTTCTATAAATCTTTAAGCATCTCTCACTTTTTTTTTAATTTTACAGATTACTGGACAGGAATCCCCGAATACGAAACCCTATAATAAACTTATAGAGTCGTAATTAGTAAGCTAGCTATTTATTTTTTGGTTTCAAAAACATTGAAATAGTGCAATGATAATTGATAACACACGTTGAGTTAAACCACTCGGCGGTCATCGACCTTGTTAGGTTATGACGGTACCGTGTATGTAAATTGATTTGCGCTTATTTACGGAACAGTTCAATACCACCACGCCCATTTATTTTTGTTGGTTTTGTATATGATGCATTTATGGTTAATGGAGTGAATTACTGCTTCTAAAATATGTATTATGATGATTCAAATGCAATTCAAATTCAAGTCTAATTGAATAATTAAAAGTTGGAATTCACTTTCGATCGCTAGACCGTGTCATTTCAGTCCAAAATCATTCATTCGATAAAGTAATATATTTTTTGGAAATATGAGTTGAAATGATTTTATCATTGGTTGAATTATTTTTGAAGTCTTGCTAAAAATAAAAGCTTATCGCAATTCGCAAGTTACCTGGATTTGTTTTTCCTATTACTAATTTTGTTTTTTTAAAATGATACGATATCTTTGTTTCTATAAATAGTTGCATGTTATTTGGGTATCAGATGAAGGATTATGTAGAGCATTATTTAAACATTTTTTTATTAGCAGTGTGTTTTAAGATTTAGTGTTTTATTATCTGATTGGGCTATTATCGCATTGATTTTTTGCCTTTTAGCTCTTATGATATTTCAATTTTTGTTATTTCCCCAACGACCTCAATCCTTTTAAGGTGTCATACTTTATTAATGTTTCGATGAGAATATTTACCTACCCTATATTGTTACGTAGAACGTGTCCGAGTAAAATTAATTACAAAATAACAATTACAAAATCGATGAGTAAAGAGAACATGACATAATTTACCGTGTATTCCAAAATCACGATGACTATATTAAAATTCGCACAACACCAGACGATATTGCGTGCTATGATTTTCCTTGTATCTAAAAGCACGTCACACAAATCTTACTATAGTAAGGAAACTCCAGCAAGAAATCCAAATGCGTTGCGTCAGATAGGAACGTCAGAGGTATTCCGTTTATCATAATATTATCCTTTTACGCAATTTACTAATCTATTAATCACTAACTGACCCGACAAACGTTTGCCTTACTCTTATCATTCAGGGGAATGAAAAACAGATGTTGACCAATTCGCAATCTAAATTCCATGAGAATCAATCGAGCCATTTCGGAGGAGTACACAGGACAGATATGCGATTAAATAAAAGATTAAGATGTGATACGAGATAATATTTTTTTAAGAATTAGAATTGTTGAACTCTTATATAATATCATTTTCTAGTTAACCAAAGCCGTAACTACCCAAAATGACAGTTACGGTTAGTGTATTTCCTAATAGCCTTATATTGAATAGCCCTATAATTCTATATGACATAAGATGCCCATATTGTGTCGCAAACCGCTGTGAATGTTCCTTATATTTTTGGGTCTCCATATCTACTCTATTGCAATCCCGAGATAGGAATATTGGCCGTACTATAATAGCTTTATCAGGCCTATTCCCTTTTCCCGAAGGACAACGGAATGTGAAACTATTTATGGACCAACCAACCCTAGGAGATATACGATTGTATAGGTAATGCAACCACGTAATATCTATTTATATTAATTCTCGCATACACGCTCAACACAATTACCGTACAACTGTTATACAAATCACAAGATTACAACCGCCATTATTGCCTAACAAAAATTTTCTAAACGGAAAGATCGGTTTCGGCGTGTGTACGAATATTGGCCAATCATTCATTGATACAACAAGGTCGTCCAATTGTTTGCAATTTACTCGCATTACTCTGTCAAACGAGTGCGAAATAGGCCTTTTGCGAATTGAATCACATCACCGTAACTGGACCACTTTAGTTCAATATGTGCCGAAACCAATGACCGAAACTGTCTCTCAAACAAAACAGTTATAACCCGCCTAAATATAATGTCCTGTCCAACTTTTTAAACGTTGCCCAAACTCTGATACTAGTCTCTACTTTTCCTTTACCTATACGCAAATTGTCTAGATAATCACAGGTGTATGCAGAAACAGGTGCACTTTCTATTTATATTACCTACAACTTATGAGTTATGAAGCAATAGGACGGAAATTCGACATGGTCGTGGATATCGGAGTTATAATCTATATGGGCTTTCAGAACCATGAGGGTTCTACCTATCTAGACTTCCAGAAACTTCTTACCAACATTCTTATACTACGCAATAGGACAAGAAACTCTTATGATGAAAAATATTAGATATAATTACGTATTGATTTTCATATCTATCACTAATAATAACTTGAAATAATTACCAAATATCACGCCCTCAAATAAACGACTAGAATCATATGACCGATAGAAATTAACAGAACAGAAAACAAACAAAAAAGATAAATATTAGATTTAGGTCAGACAATAGTACGAATTACAATGTTTATAACTGTGTCATCACTCATTACGGTTACTTTTTGTTTAGGGTTGTCAACATTTATTATTACAACAAAAGTACGAAAACAATCATTAAATTCAGAAATTGACTAATTCAAAAATCATAGAATCATTTAACAACAAAACATACAAATATTTTCAAAATTTTGTAACATTTTCTTTTTCGAAATTATTCCTACATAGAGCACCTACAAATTTAACACAAAATGACTAAAAATGATTACAGAATATAGTGCGGCAACCCTACACTGTCCGGATGTAACGGTACCTGTTTCATTTATACGTTTTATCTGCGGTTATAATTTAATTAAGCGACTGTGTCACTGATAGCCATTCAGATTATTTATTTAGCCGATCTAGTTTGTTTATCAACAACACTTTACAATCTAATAAGTCCGAAATGAGACCTGTTTATAAACTCACTGATAAATAATGACTTTGAATATAACCTACAAATGAAATGCCTATTAATAATCAATTTGAGGTAATCTGTGTCACAATAACATAATAAATGATATCAGATTGCATGGGCATATCGCAAACACTAATTTATTTTTTATTATAGTAGAGCCATTTTAATAGGCAACATTTGACAGTTCAACAAAATTCAACAACGTAACCTAGTAACGACGTCATTGAATAACATGATATTTCGTTTTGTTAGAACTGCACATTTGCTTAACTTTTTTCAATTACGATTACATATTTATAATAATAATGACCGATACAAGTAATTTTAGGATTTGATTTTACTGATAAACCATTCTAAACATAATAAACAATTTATGATTTAAAGAACTGACGTCGCTACAATTTTGTGTCAATAAACCTTTTTTCGTTTTAAATACCAGAGACGTTACTCTAAAAATCGAAATCTGACATCTAGAATCGAATGCATTGATTACTTGGGAATAAAAATCGAAAAAATGATCATAAATTATTGACATGTGTTTCAAGTTCGATTGACAAATGTTTCAAGTCCGTATCGATTAATTCACTTTAATCGATGTTTTTAAGCAGGTTACCACCCTATGAAGATAAAATTGATAGACGTCAAATGTTGCCTATTAAATTGGCTCGACAATAGTTTTCAGTATTTGTTGTATTACACTATGAATAATTTTACATACAACTTATCAAAGTGTTAAACGGAATGATAGACTCAAGATAGACTACACAATTAAAGACATAAATAAACTATCCTTTCCTAGAACATAATTCGTCAAGAAGCGATTTGAGCTTTTACTATGAGCGAGCGTTTTTACTATATCTATAAAAACAATAATATCTTTTAATAATTTATTATTTCCTACAAACTAATTTATTATATCTTCAAGGACCACTAAATAGCAGAATAATCAGCTAAAACTAACATCTATATGAATTAAAATCACCTGCTTATTAATTTTAATGCACGAAAAATATTAAAAAAACAATTTGTTTGTTTGGGAAACTATTCTAGCATCAGATATAATTTGACATTGAATATAGATTTCTACATATGTTATCTCGGATAGATACAAATTTTAAATATATATAAGCAAATTTTATGAATGACCGGCTTCCACTCTAGTCTACACTATGTCTATCATAGATAAAAAATAAGTGTTCGAACACTTATATTTATTTTGTTGATAAATAAGATGCAGCCCCTTCTCGTTTACTACTTATAAAACATTATTAAATATCCAATACATATATTAAACCAGACCCTAACCTACCACAACACAAAATTTCATTCACATCTATTCAGTATTTTCCGCGCAACAGAGCAACAAAGATATCAACCTCCGTACAAACTTTCATATCGTTATATGTACCACGATAAGTTAGTTAATAAACGGTCCATACACGTGCCGCTTTTTGTGCCAAACTTACACTTTCATACGACCAACTTACTTGGCAACAGTTACCATTCTTTAATCATTGTATAATTATCTATACACTAGCTGTGCTCCGCGGTTTCACCCGCATTGCTCCGCTCCTGTTGGTCTTATCGTGATGATATAATATAGTCTGCCTCGATAAATGGGCTTTATAGCACCGAAAGAATTTTTCAAATCAGACCAGAATTTTTGTATGTTCGTATGTACGTATGTTCGGGCTAAACGCAAAAAGCACTATATGAATTAATTTAAAATTTGGTACAAAGATAGCTTGAGACCTAAGGACATATGGTTTAATCCCGGGCACGGAAACAATGCGGGTTTTTCTTTGACTACGCGGGCGAAGCCGCTGGCGGAAAGCTAGTTTAATTATATTTCTTTACTCGACAATTAAAACGACTTTTATATAACGTAACTTTTGTGAATTGTTCGAATAACAATACGTACTTTCAAGGGACTCTCTTGAAAATTGTTTGTTTTAACAATGAAGCAATGAGGAAATTTTTATATTGACTTGGAGCGACCGTGGCGTTATGCAAACAGACTTATTGGAAACACGAGGCTTGGAATATTAACTGTCGACATCGAAGATGATTACAGTAATGTAATGCATTTTAATTTCAGTGTTAACGTCCTATAAATAACTATGTATTAAAATAAATACATTGTGTATAAGTATGATTTATTACACTGAGCTTTCATATCAGGATTTAAATATGTATTTCTGAAGTCAATTTTCAACGTTTCCTAAATTTGGAAAACAAAAAGAACCTACCTACCTACAACAAGCTATTACCTAAATACAGTTTCATAGACATAAATCGAATTGTATTTAATTTGAAAGCAAGTCAAAGGGTAACTAGAATGGTGAATGTAGCAAACTTTTGGAAGGTCGAACGTAACGTTACAAAAACCTCTGAAACCTATGGCATTGAGACAAAATCTATTTTAAACGATTTTTAGGCCCTTCACTTGAACTTAAACTACGTCGCGCATTATCCAGCTACTTGAACAAAATGATAAACAACCCTTACTCGTCTCTATGAATACACAAGCCAAATAAAAATAATAATAAAATAATATATTCTATACAAAATAAAAAAACCGCCACCGATAAAGCATACAATGAAAGCAGTCTGTCATGTGAACTTGATGGTCGTCAGTCGATGAAACAAATACACGAACAAAGCAACAGATACTTAACAAATTCTTAAAAAATACACATAGCTTACATTACATAGTTGAAAATAGCTAATGTTATGAAATATTACATGCTATTAAAATACGAAAAGCTTTGTGAATTAGTTTTTCCTTATGAGTTAGATTTTGCTGGTAAAGAACTAAAGAGGTACTTATAATTCTATACTAATTATTATATAAAGCTGAAGAGTTTGTTTGAACGCGATAATCTCAGGAACTACTCGACCGATTTTTTTTCTATAAAAATTATTTCGCCATTCGATTTGTAGATTTATCCCAAATACTATAGGTTATAAGAACCGGCAAAGCCGGGGCGAACCTTTACTTATCCAATATTTAAAGTAAAAAACGTAATAAAATATAGCTACTCTATACACTCTACACTCTATAGACTATACCTAGGTAATACTACGCGTAGGATTGAATGAGATATTCTACAATTAGAGACACACCTACGTCAGTCTGGTCTATTTTCATCCATTATAACAATGGACTGATGTAGAGATGTTAATTAACAATAAGAAATAAATGTAGACAAAACAAATAAAATTACGTAACAATTTCTCTTTATAATAAATTAATTGGACTGGAATACAATGATAATTTGATCCCTACTATTCTCTACATGAGCGTTTCCCAACCTGGGCTCCGCGAGCACATCCCAGGGGGTCCGCATACAAATCAAGAAAATTACGAAAGCCTGTGACCAGACTATTCTGACGGCCGGACTTTGTATTTTTCAGTTTTAAGATGGAATAATCTGTCAAGTGATGGGTGGCTAAGCTATTTCATACAAAAATACTGCAAGAAATCAATCAATTTTTAAAATAAAATAGATTGACCTATAAAAATACTTTTTTTGGGGGTCCGGGGATCATGTAGTGGCGGTAGGGGTTTTGGAAAAGTTTGGGAAAGGCTGCTCTACATCATACTCGAAACATACGTTCAAGCAATCTTCCTTTAAATGTCATCATTAAGTCTCATAATGTTTTCAACATTTCATTTCCTAGTAATAAAATCATTAAGCTATACAAAAAACTACTTAACATTTCTACCTCGTTATCACGTTTAATTTAATTTTCTTGTTTATAAAACTTCTTCTTCTTCTTCTTTTTAGCAAATGGCAACTCCCGATCCCAGTGAGGACGGATTCTGCCAATGTCAAGTTTTGAACGGATGGTCAGTTTAAGTTAATGCTCATGTTAAGCATACTCGTTTATAAAACTAATCATAATGTTATATGACGTGATTTTCCTCCCATCACTATTGCCAACAACAAAAAGCTTGAGCTTGATTTTTTAGACGACTTTACGGTATAAATTATAGATTCGACTAATGCGTTACTGAGAAATTTTGTTTTTTCATTGATTTACAATATAATATGTATTTCCTAGAAAGCTGAATCCCGCCTTTTCGCAGTAAAAAATGAACTATGTCACCAAACATCGTTCTTACTTCATAGGAAGAAGGCTACATAAATTAACAATCCATCCCTTTTTTAAATGCTTCAACATAAACTAATTACCAAATTCACTCTTCTATATTAAACATAAACACGTCTCGTCAAGGAATACAACTACCATATATTATGTGAAAACCAGCTAAAAAGGAAATTTAAAATCAATATATAACGTAAATGTATAACAAAACGAGATCTTATCGTATAGGAGCTACCAACGTTGACAAGTGAGCATTTTAGTATAGTTGGTTCTTTGATATACTGTTCCTCTTGCTATTTCGGTTAGAGTCCGGGCTGTCTGGCTGGTCGCAGTGGTTGCGTTTTTTAGTGCGCATCTCTTCTGCACAGGATAATTTCCTTAATTTAAAGTCATTTTTTAACGCGTAATTTTTAATATTTTACCTTTAGATAGATCCATTAGACATAATTTTTTTATTGCAAGACGTTTTTTTCGTTGTTAAATAGGTGCCAGACGCAATTTTTTATTTCGTTTTTATAAAAAATTCAAATTATTTTAGAATGTCTGTAAATTTCATATTATGTTCTTCAAACATAATATAATCTAAAATTAATTAGCCAGACGCTAATTCGATTGTTAAGTATTAAATAATGTGTATAAATAAAAAAGAGTAATGAAGCATGCAGCTCATCAGCTAGTGTATTTTAACTATGCGACAGGAAATAATTGCAAGAATACAATATTATTTACACTTGTTCTTATAAATAAAAGCTTAAATGAAAAAAAATAAACATAAAAGTGAAAAATAAATTAAAGTTACCATACATTGAAAAGAATGGAATAAAAACTTTATCAATGAAGGTTAAACAATTACATTGTTAAATTTAAAAAGCCATCTTCATAATCATCATCATCATCATCTTTCCTCACACTGTCAGAATTATTTATGTTATCGTCTAAGGAATTGTTATTGTTTTCCAATATTCCATCATCTGTAAACAACTAGAAAGTTTGTTTCAATATTATTGATGTACACACGTACACACACACAACACACACACACCACACCACACACGACACACACACGTGAACACACACACACACGCATGTTTAAGTTTGTATTGAATTTAACTAAAGTAGTTAGCATGAATTTATATAGGTAGGTATACTAGCGGTCCGCCCCGGCTTCGCCCGTGGTACCTACATGTATAAACTATCCTATCTCTCAATTTGAATCGAACTGCACATGGTGTGCGAATTTTATTATAATCGGTTAAGTGGTTTAGGAGTCCATTGAGGACAAACATTATGACACGAGATTTATGTACATATATATATTAAGAATTAAGATTAATGAATTAATATTGTTATCATCATCACTACATAGTAGGTATAAAAAAAAGTCGCTTTCTCTGTCCCTATGTCTCTTTAAATCTTTGAAACTACGCAACGGATTTTGATGTGGTTTTTTTAAATAGATAGAGTGATTCAATTGGGAGGTTTATATGTATAATAACATCCATTAAATAGTGGAGAAGTACCTACTGTTATTTTTGAGGTTTCTAATGTGATTACGTAAATAATTACAATTTTGCACGCCTCATAAGCGAAGCGTTGAGGTGGGTACTACTGTCACTT